>JAJJWW010000216.1:0-27981 GCA_023531295.1 Papaver armeniacum
AAGACCGGATGGGAGGAGCTAGTCTTTTATGGCCGATGTACGCCTCCTTGAAGGGGCAACCAGGGAGATGATAAGGGCGGCACCCTCCATTAGGGAACTGATAAGTGTCAAAAGACGCAAATGTCATGAGACTTTATTTTCGCAAGGAAATTTAGGCTTGTCATATTTGTGCAATGGTCCTGAAGAGGCAATAATACAAAAGACAAAGATAAGACGAGATCAATGGGTCTTTACATGAAAGTGTAAAGACGTCCTGCGATTTCGTCGCAAGACGGCAATGTCATGGGGCTTTATGTTCGCAAGCATATTTAGGCCTGTCATATTGTTGCAATAATAAGGGGTGGCAAAATAAGACCTTTAACTAGGAAGGCAAAATAAGACCACACAAGATAAATGATAAGGCAAGATCAATGGGTTATTACATGAAAATGTAAAGACGTCCTGCGATCTTGTCGCAATGACAAAATTCAACATAAACAGTTTGGATGCAGGTAATACAGTTCTTTTATCGCAAAAAAGATTACATGATAAGCTTGCGAGCTTGCGAAAATGATTAAATGATAAGCTTGCGAAAATATACATGATAATGAGGCCGAGGCAATGCAAACGCCGCACAATTGATATTATGATCATATTATTATGCGATACTAATGATGCAGGAATAAGAAAATATGAAGCACAAGAAAGAACTTGGGAGGAACAATAAATACACAAAGAGGAATGCATATACTAGAGACAAAATCAGAGAAATGAAGAATGGAAGCGATTTAAAGCTACATCAATTTTAGAACGGCAAAATGAGCTAAGTAACACAAACATTAGCTATACATTGCAGTAGATAAGCATTCTCATCATACAAGCATTATACTCGCATCATGAAAGCATCGCATAAGCATTTCATGGCATAAACATCGCATACACATATCATAACATAATCATTACATAAGCATTATATTCGCACAAGTATTTTACAAAAATTCGCAAAGTTATTCAGAGTTTCGTAATTATTTAATTTCGTGAGAATGTGATTATTTCGCCAAATTATTTCTCACAATTATAAGCAACTTGAAGAGATTATACTATCGCATGAGAACAAAGTATGAAACAGAGGCAAGATAAGAATGAAGAAATAACTCGCTCAATCAACACCTTTTCAATGATTATACCCTCATAGATAAAGAACAGAGGCAATTATGGATAACAAAGAAAACATTTTATGTTCTTTATCTTCTCGGCAAGAATCACTTCCAAAGAAGATATTCACCAATGAACAACAAGAATCCTCACCAAAAATGGAATAATAACCGCATGAACAGAGGCAATACTTCTTATACTTCAATGATTAATACTTCTTATTCACTTCGAAAGTTTTGAACTTCGCAAAAGAATAGAGCATTGCATGAGGCAGAGAGCATGGAGTAATAATTTCGCAATACTTCTTATTCGCAATCAAGGATGGATACTTCTTATATTTCTTCAAGGATACTTCATACTTCATATACCTCTTCAAAGATACTTTATACTTCGCATACTTCAAGAGATAATACTTCTTATTTTCGCAAAGCTTGAACTTCGCAAAAGAATAGAGGCAAGTACGCACTTTTCAAGTCCAGTATTCTTTAGCTCGTTCCTTCATCAACAAAGATCAAAGACTACTACAACAACGATTTTTTCTTAAAGATCGCTCTTCAAGCAATATTCAAGAAAAAAGAGGCAAGATGTAGGATCCAAATATCGCAACAACAACACTTATGAATCTTCATTAACAACGCCGCGAAACCGTCGCAAAGTGATTTCAGAAATAACATAACAAATGACGATAACGTAAACATGAAGAAAGTGCGAAGATCTTACGAAAAGTATAATATCTGCGAGATTTAACATTTATACTCTCGCGAGAATGTCGCAAGGTAAATCCGAAATTAAGGAAATATTAGTTGTACATGAGTTTGTCATCCACTATGTAAATACTATATAAAGAGGAGAGCAGGAGAGAGAAAATGAGGATAATTTTGGGAGGAGAGAGAGAGATATTTTGGAGAGAGATATTTTTAGGGAGAGATTTATTTTCTTTATCATCTTCTTCCCCAAATAATTAGATCTAGAGCTCTACAAAATATCCATTAATGGAGATTGTAAATGTAATTCTTATGTAACCTCAAAATTCATAGTGAAGAACCATGGATGTAGATCATATTGATCGAACCATGTAAAAAATCCTTGTGTCAATTTATATTTCTAGCACTTATATTTGAAATTTAGGTGATTAATAAGATTTAGATCTACAAAATATTATGAGGGGTGTAGTGTAGGATTTCCTGCAACTACACGTGAAGCCTCGGGTTTTTCATGTGGGAGATTTGGTACTGAAGACTGCCAAGCACATTCAGCAAGACAAGTCCGCACCAAAATTCTCCTTAAAGTGGGAAGGGCCTTATATAGTCACGAAAGCATACAAAATTGGGTACTACAAAGTCATTAAAGAAGACGGAGGAAAACTGGAAGCAGTAATCAACGGAAAAAGGCTTAAGGCATACTACGCCTAACCATCACCTCGCGCCCCGCCATATCACAAACACGGATAGCCAGGCATCTTTCCACTTTTCTTCCACATCTCAAATATCAAGTCTATTTCCTTTGTTTGATTGAAGTAAATCAATAAAATTCCCTTATTCTTTCAAAAAAAAAAAAAACACAAAAAAAAAGAGAGCAAAAACATGCTTAAAACCCGGAAAGAAACCAAATATCTCACAACTACATAGCTTAGAAAAGCCCATCCAACATATTATAATCCCTCGAAAGCATCATCTTTAACCGGCTTTGATACCTTTCAGTCCTACTCTTCAAGTTCCGGATTGACTCTTCCACCTTCTGTGACCCCATGGCTAGAGCTTTCTCCTCTTCCAGAATAGCTGTCGTGGCAGGGACCACGCCAGCAAGAATACCGGCTCTGTCGACTTTCACGATGTCAAGACGATGTCGCAACCAACTAACGTTGAACTTCAGAGATTCACAGGTAGACACCATGTTCTCCCACTTTTGAATGGTTGCTTATGCGACAGCACGTATAGACATACTCTCCATTTCAACGACCATCGGCAAGAGACAATTTACTATGGAAACTAAAGCAGATGAACAATATTGCACCATGCTCCTGGTGGCAATATGGCCATATACCCTCCATATATTTGTGTAAAGAGTCTCGAATTCTTTCCACGCCAGAAACCCACCAACGTTTCGGTAGTTAGAGGAAAGACACCTCATGCGGGTTCTGAACGACAAACATGCATTGGGATACTCATGGCAAGAAATTCCTAAGTCAGCGTTCTCCTGGTCTGCAGCGGTTGGTAGGATCGGGCTCGAAGAAAAAGGGGTAGCCAAATCATCTTCATGAATAATGGTAATGCACGCTCCAATGGGATATCACTACACAGAAGAAAACTTTTGTCATTCATCACCAAATAATAAAACACATTTTGATCCATAAGAACATACCGATATGATCTTCTTGACCCGAATGACCCGGATGGAGGAATTGTTGCAAGAGTCAGGCCTCGCGCGTTTGACTGGAGAACTTAGTTGGCTCGAGGGTGATTCACTTCTGATCGACATGATGAAGAAATGTGGACTCAACGAGAGGAAATCTCTGTTATAAAACTGGGAAGACAATATAACTTCACCGGCATAAATACTGTGGAAACCCTAAAGGAGGAAAGAGAAACAAAGACTAAATAGGCGGAACATGATGTCATCACGACCGGAAATCAACCTCAAATGAAGCCCCTCATCAAAACCCTAATGAAAGCCAGGAGGGTGTGATACTTTAACGCTTGAAAGAGGAAAGGACGTCCCATTTGAGCCGAGCAAGGAAAAGAGGCAACCGGGCCCGCGAAGACGAATCACCAAGCCGTCCGTACATGCCTCGCCTCACCAAAGCGCGCCTTGTCATAGCCTTCCATGCCATGACTTGCAGCGCCGACACCAACTCTCCAAGCCAGCGTCATGATATTCCCTAACCCAGCCAAGATGATGAGTAGCTGAAATAAGCGGACGCTTCTCACCTCACCATTTCACGGTCTACACAGCAAATAAAAGCTATGCAGGGCCGCCAAACACGGGATCATGTACTCTCCTTACCTCTCGAATAAGGTTAGTCGGACTTTCCTGACCATCTTGCGTGTCCTACGTTTCGATTTTGTCCTCGTCTGTCACCATCATATGCTTACCTCGCAACAAGGCACCTGTTCCGAGCTAAGCAGGGGACTTAATGTTGATGGTGGCTTTTAACTTAGGGGTAAAATCGTAAAACCCTAGCCAGACAGTGACGTCACAGAACTTGAGTAATAAAGTCCAAACCAAGCACACTTATTGAACCCTTTAATTTGTCAGCGAGAAAATTACCAGGGTACCTCTTTTTAATGCTAATTAGGGTTTCGACAATCCAAAACCCTAATTCTCACACCACATGTGCCAATGGCAAATCATGCCAGCCACATCCTACCGCGCCATGTGCCAATGGAAAACAAATATGCACAGATAAAAGAAACACTAAGATGCAACATTTCATGAGCATCTGGTTAACTAAGCTACACTACAACATAACTAATTTGCTCACTAAGTTACAGCTACAGAAAAAGATGCAGATGACAAAAGTTATACTAACAGTTGAGGATGCAAAATAATGAAGGATAGTTAAGTTACACTAACAAAGAACTAAAAGTAACAATGCAGTGTGAGTATTTACAGGGATGAACTCAGAGTAAAGACAGCAATTGATTACAAGGCACACACCAAGTCCCCGGCAGCGGCGCCAAAAACTTGGTAGGCCTCGAAAGGTATATAAATTTTAGCCTACATGTTATAATCCGCAAGTGCACGGTGTCTTGGTTGTAGAAGCTGGGCACGTACGAGTCGAACCACGAGAGACTTGTGGTGCTCTTGTATTGATCAAAGGCTTGCTAATCGAATTTCTAGTGTGACAGTAACAAAGGGTGTTTTGCCAATACTACTGATTTGAAATGTATTGAACCTAAGCTAAGGAAAACAACAAGAGTAAATTGTAACAAAGAGGGAGCTCTAGGGTGTCGAATCCACCACCTGACCTCGGCTAAGACCGTTCAATTTTGATATCTTGTTTTTCGTCCTTGTAATGGCAAGTCTGCCATTTCGTGGTCTCAATGAAAGAGTTATTATCAACCAAAGCAATTAACTAATCCCTAGTATTAGTTGTCTTGTCATAGTACAACTAATCACAGATCATGTTCACTACTTAGATGATTCAAACTAACTTAAAATGGGTATTCTAATCACAATTAAAGCATCTATCCCAAGCACTAGTTGTCTTCTCGGGGCACAACTAGTCGAGGATTAATAGTATTTCAATGAAGCATGAATTGCACACATATTACAGAAGAACTGACTACAAAGCATACATGGCATGCTTTGTGAAAGTAAAGTGCAAATGTGTTAAGATTATGTATACCCCAAACAATAAAGCACAACAAAAACGAGATATCGAACATGAGCAATTCTTAGCAAAGGTTATGGGTTTCATACGAACCCTAGCAGAATTAAACTAAAACATGATGAAATAACAAAATACACAAAATTAAAACTAAAGTGACTGCACTGGCTAATCCAGGCGTGTCTAAAAACATCTTCTTCATCCTCTATTTATACATGCACTATCAAAAGCTAAAAACCCTAATTTTATTTAAAAACAGAAAATTAAAGTGAAATTTCTCTCACCCACGTCGCTCCAATTGCTCCCTCTTCGTCAATCGCTCCATGCTTCTACGGTGATGAAAACCCTAGCTTTAGTTTTTCTCTAAGTTAGCTTCTAGGGTTGGAGAAGCTAAGAAAGAGAAAACCTAAATCTAGAGAGGGGTGCGGCTGTTGGGGTTGGTTGTTCTTTGTGGTGTCGATGGAGGTGATGATGGAGGTGGTGATGATAGAGACGGAATATGGAGAAGAAGGCATGGGAGAGCAGAAGGTTGGTCGGGGTAGAGAGGAAGAAGAGCAGAGCTCTGCTCTGTGTCGGGGTGAGGTGAAGAAAGAGAAAGATGGAGAGAAAATGGGTAGTCGACTAGGGTATAGGGTGTAGGATGCTTCGGTGTTGAGCAGGTACAGCAACGGACGATGGGACAGGCCGAGCGAGCGTTGGATGAGGCGGCTACGATCTGAACGGCCGAGGGAAGTAAGCGGTTTTGGCGTGATCGGGGTGTAGCACGGAGCAGCGATCTTCGATGTACGTGGGAAGCGGCTGACCGTTGGATGAGGGAGAAAGAAATCTCAACGTCTCGAAGAGACGGGCTCGGATCCGGGTCGTGGGTAGCTTTAGCCCATGTCTTCCTTGTTGGGTTGCAACCGATTCGCCTTGCGGGCTTTGGCTATCTGCTCCATAGATGCTTGACTCCAATTCTTCTCGCTCTTTTGCTCCTTAGTTTCTCAGAGCTTTATTTATTACCTAAAAACACAAAATTAATTAATACAAATATTTATTCTTGAAAACAAAGAAAACACGAGAATATGGGATAATATCCGATTTCTAAGCGCAAAGATGAGTAAAATGCCAATAAATAGATGTATAAATATGCACTATTTGGCACTCATCAAATACCCCAAACCTGAATTTTACTTGTCCTCAAGTGAAACAGAAAATAAGAAATCCTAACTATACCCCCGTCGCAGTCTCTCGAATGCATTTAGCGTATGCACTAAGCCTTTAAACCCCTAGGTGTCCCTAGTGGACGAGTTGTAGTCTCGTGAGGGTTTGCAGAGGTGTACCCACAAAACCTTCTCCAACATGAGTGTAAGAGAGTCTCAAGCATCCAAGAAGCTATGAGGACATAGAGTTTCTGCATGCTAGTAACAGAAGTTAGAACTATCGAAGAACGCCTTCTCATCCTTAAGTGCTGAGCGAGAAGTAACCATACCATATGAAAGAATTCGGATTCGATTGTGATCATAAGTCTCAACTTCTGCCTCACCATTAAGGTTTTATGATAATTGCACTCAAAAGATCGCTTTTTTAGTCTCTCATGTGTGCAGGCGGGAATAAAAGAGAAATCCCGCACACGTTGTAGGTAAGAAGGATAACCTTAGAAATAAAACGGAGACTCCACGGAAATGTGGACAAAAATAATCTTTTACGATGATCTCTAAGAAAGGAAATCAACCATTAGCAAGGGGTGGGAGTACTCACTCACTTCTCACCCGATCGGCAATTAATATCACTCTCTCATAAGAAACCATAGAAACGTCTTCACTCTTCGGTCTTCACTTGTTGATGCCGAACTTCTAAACTTCACAAAACTTGACAATTTTTTAACTTTTATACTCAAATTCCTTGTTGTTTGGATTTTTCTTCTTGAACTCTCTTTACCATGGTGGTAGCAAAAATAAACTACAATTTTTTTTTTTTTTTTTTTTTTTTAATTTACAAAAAGTGAAAATAAAAAAAATACCAATAATGAAACAACTAACTCCATGGACAAAGGACTTTATCACTCAATTTTTCCACAACTTGTATTGTCTTGATTTTATAAGTTTTATTAATTCTCATCCTATTTTCTTTTCTTTGTTGCACATAAACCTTGGTATATATCAATTTTTCTTTCAATATTCGATTCGCTCAGGTTCTTTGACGATGATGTGTTTCTATGGGTCTTGCTGATTGAGAGAGAGTGATGCTAATGGCAAATCGGTATTTAGAAGGAGTTTTCATCTTTAGATGTCACCCTCATGATTGACAAAAAACTAGCACTCAAGAGATCAAAAGTAGTGCTGAAATTGGTGCGAAGTTGGGTAGCTCACCATTCCTACCGGAATTTACGTACGGTGACACACACTCTAACAGACTTTTCTAGAAAGTTGCAAAAATTGAAGGTTGGTGCCTCACTTGATGTAAAATGGGTAGTCTCCACTATGGGTGATCACAATTCTACTACCGAATATCTAAACAGCACCTAATTCGCCCTCCGGTATGGTTAAATCCAACTTTAACGCTCTAATCAACTAAGAAACCCGATTGTGTTCTCAGGGTACTTCCAAGTTCTGTTATTTCGGTCAGATTCTCTATGTAAACATAGCTAGAAGCATGCTAGTGACTCTAAAATCTCTAAAAGTTGGAGGTTTTTACAAAAAGGGTTTTTGAATTTTTTTTTGAAATTTTTGAATTTTTTTTTTTTTTTTTTTTTTTGAAAATAAAAGATTAAAAGACTAAAAACTCTAAATGCAAAAATATGCAAATGCACCCCAAACCTAAATCAAACATTGTCCTCAATGTGTCTACATATAGAAAAAAATTTAAACAATCACATACCGAGAGAGAACTATCTTTGATAAGAGAAAAGGGAAGAGATTCTAGGATGTCGGCGGAGCACGGTTAGAGCTTCACTAGTCAAGGCTAGAATCCAACATTCTCAGCGGAGATCATATCGGATTAGCACAATATATGTACAAGAAGACTCAACCGTTTCAAGAAAAGAAAAATTTAACAAGTCCCTTTGGATATATACAATGAAAATTCACCATAAACTAACAATCTAAAGAGTTGAGGATCAACCCAATAGAAAATATGTACACACATTAACTTGACCTTACACAAATATAATATGAGAGTGCAAGTAAGACTGCAAATGTGAAGGAGTTTCCCCCAAACCTAAACTTGTGAACAGGTGTGTTTGGGAGCACAAAATCTTGCAATTTTAACGGTACATCATGCAAAAGGTCTAACTCAAAATGAGTTTTGCTAATTACGAAAGCTGAGACATACACATTCCAACTGTGGCTTCTTAAGAGTGTTATACTTTGATGCAAAATAGTCCAAGAGGACTTGGGAAGCACAAAGCTCTAGGCCTAAGTTAGGCATTTTTAGAAAAGTTGGTTTTGCAATTTTGTGACAAACTACACCTAGGTTGGGTAAAGGAGTTTCAATTTGTGACTCAAGAGAGAGGTTAGGTGCATCCAAGTTATTTTCATGTATAAAATCATTTGCACCATCACACACTTTCCTAAAGTTAGAGGAGGGTAAATCATGTTCACCTGCATAAAACAGTTCATCAATCTCCATGTCATAATCATAATCATTCTCATGCACAACATAACCAGGAGAGATATCATGCTGTAACCTAGGCATGGAATTAGGCACATGCATTGAATCATCTGTGTTAACAGACAATTCAGCTATTCCTAGGTCACAATCAGATGGTAAAGCATGCTTATTTTCACAGGACAATTTCACAGGTTCCACATTATCAGCACATGTATGAATATTAGAAGAAGCATCATTCATAGGGTTCACAGAAGAGGCACTTAATGTCTCTGAACCTAAATATTCTACTATATTTTCAAAATACACATACTCTTCATATTCATCATCATCATCATCATCATAGCAAGAATTCATCTCTCCATTCAAAATTGTAGTATTTTTAGTGTACTCATCTACCTCTAGATTAGGTTCATATTCAATGTTAGTTGTATGAGTAAGACTAGAAACACTATTTTCAATCCTATCATTTTGTAATTCAATCAGGTGAAGAATCATTTTGAGTTTTTCTATTGAAGGAGAGTCTTCACTAGTGGGTATGCATTCCTCATATGGATATTCATTGTATGGTTGTGCATGAGGTTCACTAGAGAAGGGAAATTCAGACATGTTGCTATATGGATGGTCATGCATTGCATTCATTTCAAGCCTAGCATTTTGCTCCATGAGTGTTTCCATTGTTGATTGCAAACTAGGAGTTGGAGGAGTATAAAATTGTTCATCTCCCCACTGTGGTGAATGATGCATGTGTGGGGTTGATTATGGTCCCAATAGTCACTTCTAGACACTTCGTATATTGGATTATCATGGTTTTCCCTAGACTGTATAAATTCATGCAAAATATAACAGTACTCAGCAGGGTGGTCTAAGCCACCACATAAGGAGCAAGCATGCATTTCATATTGCCTAGAAAAACTAGATTCGACAGATTGCTTTTCTAAGGCAGATTGCCTATCTAAAGCAGATAGTCGAGCTTTAATTGATCTAAAAGTGATGATTTGGGTATGAGAAATTTGTTCATTTTCAACTTTGTGGTGGATGATGTATGTGATCATAATGATTAGGGTATGTGAGGTCGGGGCCACGAGAAGGCGCGTAAAATTCCCTAAAATCACTATGGTATGTGGGGGGTTCATCCTGTGAAGCGTGCCCGTAAGCACGCTCTCTAAGGGATTTGTTTCCATCCCCAGATGCATACCAAAATCCTGACATGATTTATCAACTCAAATTGAACTCAAAGCCCAGTTGTAGTGGACTAAGTTTGGTTTTAGTGGGATTGGTTTGGTTTATTGGGTTTCATTTGGTTTGTTGGGTTTTGGTTTGTTGTGGGCTAGTTGTTTGGTTTTTGAGGGAAGCTTTGGTTTATGTGGGAAGCCCAGTTTGTTGCAAAGTGTGTAGCCCAGAAGTGGATTGAGCCCAGTTGACAGTTTGGTTTGGAAGCCCAGGTTGGGTTCAGTTATATGCACAGCCCAACATATGTGGGCTCAGTTTTTGTTTAAGCCCAAAGAACGAGAGGTTATGTGGGCTCACCTATGCAGCCCAGCTGCTCGATTTGAAACAAAGAGCCCGGTTAATGTACTGACCCGGGTTAGTGGTTCTCACCAGGTTATGATTGATTATGTGGGCTAGCTGTGTGTGGAGCTCATCTTTGGGGTCATCGGCCCGGCTTTGATTGTGGGCTCGGTTAGGCGAGTGCAAGCCCGGTGGTTGGGCTTGCGGTTGTTAAGCTTAGCAGCTCACGAGCACAAAGACACAAAGACAAATTGGCAGCTCTCAAGACAAAGACTAAGCACACACAGAATAGGGCAGGTTTCAGGGTATGCTCAGGTGGGCTCAACAGGGTTAGCACAATGTAAGCATGCATAAGTAGCTCACAAGGCTCACAGGGCATGGATGGCTCACAAGGCTCACAGGGTGTGTAGATTTGGCAGCACAAGCACAAGGCTATACAGAGAATGTGCAAGGTGCACTGGTCAATGGGTTATGCCCAGCTAACTTGGCTTCCAAGTTATGACCCAACACTTGCAGCTTCAGGGGCTAGCAAGGTGGTTTCACACAGCCTCACACAAGGGAGTAGATGGATCTGAGTTAAAGCATGCAAGGGGTCGGGCAATCGACCGGCCTCTACTGTGGTTGACAGATTCACAAGTGAAGCTCAGTGCAATGTTATACCCAAAGACGGCAATGCACGGATGAGTTGGTTAAGCTTTTAAAACATGCAACGAGATGGCTCAACAAGGTTTGCGGCTTAAGCTCAATCAGCACAGGGGCTGGAGCTGGTGCTTAGAAATTTGAATGAAGACTAAAGGCTACAAAGACACGGGGTAAGCACTGAGATTAGCACAAGGCACCACTCACCTTACAAGTCGCAGGGTTTGCTCAATTGCACCTTATGCGCCTCCCTCTTGGGTTGACTCAGCCTTGCCACTTGCACCTGTTACCTTAACAAGCAAAGTTCAGTCCTTAATGTCATGAAATAAACAACCTAGCTATTGTGCTACAATGACAGAGCTAAGCTCACGAGCAAAGCACTCGAGTTCGGGGCTATGCTGGGGAGCAATGTCAAACTCGGTTCTCGGTGCTCTGAGAATATGCACCGAGAGTATCATGGACTGAATGGGACTAAGCTTTACAAGTACACTAAGCTACAATACTAGGCAGTGTTGCTTTAGTTTCCTTGTAAACTAGTGAAAAAGCTCAGCTGAGCTAATAGCAAGAAACACTACAAATATGCACAGATAAAAGAAACACTAAGATGCAATATTTCATGAGCATCTGGTTAACTAAGCTACACTACAACAGAACTAATTTGCTCACTAAGTTCTGACTACGAGTAAAAGATGCGAGATGACAAAAGTTATACTAACGGTTGAGGATGCAAAATACTGAAGGATAGTTAAGTTACACTAACAAAGAACTAAAAGTAACAATGCAGTGTGAGTATTTACAGGGATGAACTCAGAGTAAAGACAACAATTGATTACAAGGCACACGCCAAGTCCCCGGCAGCGGCGCCAAAAACTTGGTAGGCCTCGAAAGGTATATAAATTTTAGCCTACATGTTATAATCCGCAAGTGCACGGTGTCTTGGTTGTAGAAACTGGGCACGTCACGAGTCGAACCAAGAGACTTGTGGTGCTCTTGTATTGATCAAAGGCTTGCTAACTGAATTTCTAGTGTGACAGAGTAACAAAAGGGTGTTTTGCCAATACGGCTGATTTGAAATGTATTGAACCTAAGCTAAGGAAAACAGCAAGAGTAAATTGTAACAAAGAGGGAGCTCTAGGGTGTCGAATCCACCACCGACCTCGGCTAAGACCGTTCAATTTTTGATATCAAGTTTTGTCCCTTGTAATGGCAAGTCTGCCATTTCCGTGGTCTCAATGAAAGAGTTATTATCAACCAAAGCAATTAACTAATCCCTAGTATTAGTTGTCTTGTCATAGTACAACTAATCTGAGATCATGTTCACTACTTAGATGATTCAAACTAACTTAAAATGGGTATTCTAATCACAATTAAAGCATCTCTCCCAAGCACTAGTTGTCTTCTCGGGGCACAACTAGTCCGAGGATTAATAGTATTTCAATGAAGCATGAATTGCACATATATTACACTGAAAGAACGACTACAAAGCATACATGGCATGCTTTTGAAAGTAAAGTGCAAATGTGTTAAGATTATGTATAACCCAAACAATAAAGCACAACAAAAATAGATATCGAGAACATGAGCAATTCTTAGCAAAAGGTTATGGGTTTCATCTGAACCCTAGCAGAATTAAACTAAAACATGATGAAATAACAAAATACACAAAATTAAAACTAAAGTGACTGCACTGGCTAATCCAGGCGTGTCTAAAAACATCTTCTTCATCCTCTATTTATACATGCACTATCAAAAGCTAAAAACCCTAATTTTATTTAAAAACAAAAATTAAAGTGAAATTTCTCTCACCCACGTCGCTCCAACTGCTCCCTCTTCGTCAATCGCTCCATGCTTCTACTGGTGATGAAAACCCTAGCTTTAGTTTTTTCTAAGTTAGCTTCTAGGGTTGGAGAAGCTAAGAAAGAGAAAACCTAAATCTAGAGAGGGTGCGGCTGTTGGGGTTGGTTGTTCTGTGGTGTCAGTGGAGGTGATGATGGAGGTGGTGATGATAGAGACGGAATATGGAGAAGAAGGCATGGGAGAGCAGAAGGTTGGTCGGGGTAGAGAGGAAGAAGAGCAGAGCTCTGCTCTGTGTCGGGGTGAGGTGAAGAAAGAGAAAGATGGAGAGAAAATGGGTAGTCGACTAGGGTATAGGGTGTAGGATGCTTCGGTGTTGAGCAGGTACAGCAACGGACGATGGGACAGGCCGAGCGAGCGTTGGATGAGGCGGCTACGATCTGAACGGCCGAGGGAAGTAAGCGGTTTTGGCGTGATCTGGTGTAGCACGGGAGCAGCGATCTTCGATGCACGTGGAAGCAGCGACCGTTGGATGAGGGAGAAAGAAATCTCAACGTCTCAGAAGAGACGGGCTCGGATCCGGGTCGTGGGTAGCTTTAGCCCATGTCTTCCTTGTTGGGTTGCAACTGATTCGCGCGCGGGCTTTGGCTATCTGCTCCATAGATGCTTGACTCCAATTCTTCTGCTCTTTTGCTCCTTAGTTTCTCCGAGCTTTATTTATTACCTAAAAACACAAAATTAATTAATACAAATATTTATTCTTGAAAACAAAGAAAACACAGAATATGGGATAATATCTGATTTCTAAGCGCAAAAGATGAGTAAAATGCCAATAAATAGATGTATAAATATGCACTATTTGGCACTCATCACCAGCCACACCCTCCGCGCCAAGGCATGCCAACCATGCTAGCCGCACCCCTGTGCCAATGGCAAATAAGGCCAGCCACATCCTACCGCGCCAAGGCATGCCAACCATGCTAGCCGCACCCCTGTGCCAATGGCAAATCATTCCATCCACATCCTACCGCGCCAAGGCATGCCAACCATGCTAGCCGCACCCCCGTGCCAATGGAAAATCATGCCAGCCAAACCCACCGCGCCAAGGCATGCCAACCATGCTAGCCGCACCCCTGTGCCAACGGCGAATCATGCCAGCCACACCCACCGCGCCAAGGCATGCAAACCATGCTAGCCGCACCCATGTGCCAACGGCAAATCATGCCAGCCACACCCACTGCGCCAAGGCATGCCAACCATGCTAGCCGCACCCTTGTGCCAATGGCAAACCATGCCAGCCACACCCACCGCGCCAAGGCATGCCAACCATGTAAGCCGCACCCTTGTGCCAATGGCAAACCATGCCAGCCACACCCACCGCGCCAAGGCATGCCAACCATGCTAGCCGCACCCTTGTGCCAATGGCAAACCATGCCAGCCACACCCACCGCGCCAAGGCATGCCAACCATGCTAGCCGCACCCTTGTGCCAATGGAAAACCGTGCCAGCCACACCCACCGCGCCAAGGCATGCCAACCATGCTAGCCGCACCCCTATGCCAATGACAAACCATGCCATCCACACCTACCGCTCCGAGGCATGCCAACCATGCCAGCCGCACCTACCAAACCCTTGGCCCCACATGCCAAGCCAAACCGCACCTCGCCTTGGCCCTAGCCATGGTAGCCGCGCCATGTGCCAACGGCATGATAAACCCTTGGCCTCACCATGCCAAGCCAAACCGCACCTTGCCTTGGCCCTAGCCATGCTATCCGCGCCATGTGCCAACGACATGACAAACCCTTGGCCCCACCATGACAAGCCAAACCGCACCTTGCCTTGGCCCTAACCATGCTAGCCGCACCTACCAAACCCTTAGCCCCACATGCCAAGCCAAACCGCACATTGCCTTGGCCCTAGCCATGATAGCCGCACCTACCAAACCCTTGGCCCCACATTCCAATCCAAACAACACCTTGCCTTGGCCCTAGCCATGCTAACCATACCATGTGCCAACGGTATGCTAAGCCCTTGGCCCCACCAAGCCAAACCGCACCTCCCCTTGGCTCTGGCCATGCTATCCGCGCCATGTGCCAATGGCATGACAAACCCTTGGCCCCACCATGCCAGGCCAAACCGCACCTTGCCTTGGCCCTAGCCATGCTAGCCGCGCCATGTGCCAACGACATGACAAACCCTTGGCCCCACCATGCCAAGCAAAACCGCACCTTGCCTTGCCCTTAGCCATGCTAGCCGCACCTACCAAACCCTTGGCCCCACATGCTAAGCCAAACCGCACCTTGCCTTGGCCCTAGCCATGCTAGTCGCACCTACCAAACCCTTGGCCCCACATGCCAAGCCAAACAGCACCTTGCCTTGGCCCTAGCCATGCTAGCCGCACCATGTGCCAATGGTATGCTAAGACCTTGGCCCCACCATGCCAAACGAACCTAGCAGCGCCACCATGCTGGCCTTCCCTACACGGCTACCAAAACGAAGGCGTGCGATAATCAACGGTTGCCCTTCAATCCCAGGAGCAAATCCTAGCCGTCCAAGGTTACCAGACAACACATGGTAACCTTTGACCCAAAACCCTAGTTTGGCCACGCCAAACCATGCCAAGGCATGCCATGCCAACGACATGCCAACCTAGTCGCGCCACCATGCTGGCCTTCCCTACACGGCTACCAAAACGAAGGCGTGCGATAATCAACAGTCTCCCTTCAATCCCAGGAACAAATCCTAGCCATCCAAGGTTACCAGCCAACGCATGGTAACCTGTAACGGACCAGTACATTTTCCCTCTAACGGGTTGGATTTAAACCCGTCCAGCAAGGCCAAACTCCCGGTACGTCACTCGAAAAGATAAATAATGATGTAAAGAAATTGCTAGAATATGAATACATTCATTTCAGAAGTTAAGCGACCATGATTTTGTAAATAAAAATCTCATCCTAGCTAGGGCACCAGTTTTGTATGATAGTAAAAATATTTAAAATGATTTCCAGTTAGCAAGTAGTTATTAGCGAAATCACATAAAGTGCATGGATAAATAGCTTAGTCTAACAAGTACATGTCATGCTAACAAAATGCAGTGGATAAAAGAGAGATGAGCAAATATGCTAAAAACAATAAATATCTACACCCAATTCAGTAATCAAAAGCAACAATGGTTACGAAGCCGGCGACAAAATAAAAATGGATAACGAAAATCACTTCATCCCGGTTACTGGCAAGGTCAAGGTAATTATAACAAAAGCAAGAGTGCAAACTTTAAGGAGACCTGAAGCTTGGTTTAAATGTGGCCCAAGGTGATATATAAGTCAGACCTTATAATTAGAAGTTTGTAAAATCTTTGAGAATACTTGTCAAGGTTGAATCTCAAGTCGAGAAGAAATCAGTAGCTTGAAAACGGAAGTAGATACTTGGTGCCGAAAACAGTTCAAATGCATAATGTAACAAACTACACTTAAGAATTTGTTTGTCTAAATCTAAGCTTTCTTAACAAATATAAGAAAAGTACTCATACATAAATGGGTGACCGTAGCGAATATGCAGTAGATGTAAAAACATAGAGTTCATTTAAAGAGATATATCAAGTACAATACATTTCAACTAAACAAAGTCCACTTACACTGTTGACTTCAACATTGGGATACTTAAGTAGCAGAAACTTAAAGAGTTAGAAATACATGCAAAGGAGACACAGGCTAGCACATTTCTATATACATACATTTTACAAAGAAAAATGCGACAAATGTATATTAGTTATCACCGATAGAAGCTATCCAGAAAGACAAGATCCCCACATTTTTATGTACAACAAAATATATCAAAAGCATGGGTCATGAGCAACATAAGACTACCCTAGATTTATCCCCGTGATATACATATTATGAACAACAAAATACTAACTTTGACGCGCTAAAGCCAGCCTGTTTATGGGTAAAAATCGTTTCCGCCGATTTCGGTAAATTCGGTAGGTGAGTGAGAAACTGGTTCAAACCCTAAACAAATGTGCTGCACGTGAGCACTTTATTGATTCGAGATATCAATCTGTACAAGTCCGGCCTAAACCAAGAAATGGCCGTTCCAGACTTGCTTCGGTCACAAAGTGGAGAAGAAGGGTTGATTTGGGGAGGGAAGCAAAAGAAAGGTGTTGAGACCAGAATAATTCTGGGAGAGTAGTGTCTCGACTTGTATCAGAAAGTGAAAGCTTCGGAAGCTTGCAAGATATGAAAGCTTTTTGGAGAGCTTGCAAAGTTTCCTTTTCTGAGAGTGTTGTATTTTTCTCCTGACCGAGACATGTTGTCCGGTGGAAATAGGTAAGACCTATTTATACAAGTCGAGGCTGAAACGTACCCTGGCCTCATGAAGGAAGAGAGTAAAGGGTGAAATAATGGGAGGAGGTGGTAACCGCAAGGTGTTTATGGGTGAAAACGTTTTCACCATTATTTCCTCATTTATTTGACCGCTTTATTCCTATTCACGCTCTCTTAATGTGAGCGTAGTGTACGCTGCATGCTGTGACCGCCAAACCAAAACCCTAGAAAGCATCCCCCAGTTTGTGTTGATGTCTCGAGTGTTGGTTGCATCTTGAGTGCAAGTGGCGCTGCTAGAGGCGCGTGTGGCATGTGCCACTGGCATGTGCAGAATGCCTTTGTTGCGGGTTGCACCTTGAGTGCAATTGGCAATGCCAGAGCTGCTAGTGGCGTGCGTGGCATGTGCCAATGGCATGTGCGGAATGCTTGTACGTTGAGTGTAAGTGGCAATGCCGAGAGGCTGCTCGTGGCGTGTATGGCAAGTGCCAATGGCGTGTGCAGAATGCCTTGATGGTAGGTTGCACGGTTTGCAAGTTAGGCTACCAGCGTGCGTGTTTGGCATGTGTCAATGGCACGCATGGCCATTAGGGCTACGTCCTGGTAAGAAAAGCTACCAGCGATGCATGTTGGCATGTGCCAATGGCATGCGTGGCCAACTTGGGTCACGACCTGGTAGGAAAAGCTACCAACGAGCGTGTTGGCATGTGCCAATGGCATGCATGGCCAATTTGGGTGCGTCCTGGTATGAAAAGCTACCAGCAAGCGTGTTGGCATGTGCCAATGGCATGCGTGGCCAATTTGGGTTGCGTCCTGGTAGGAAAAGCTACCAGCGAGCGTGTTGGCATGTGCCAATGGTATGCGTGGCCAATTTGGGTCGCGCCCTGGTAGGAAAAGCTACCAGCGAGCGTGTTGGCTTGTGCCAATGGCATGCGTGGCCAATTTGGGTCGCGCCCTGGTAGGAAAAGCTACCAACGAGCGTGTTGGCATGTGCCAATGGCATGCTCGGCCATTAGGGCCCGCCCTGGTGAGAAAAGCTACCAACGAGCGTGTTGGCATGTGCCAATGGCATGCATGGCAAATTTGGCCTAGGTTGCATGGTTCGCAAGCCTAGGTGCGGGCGCTACTTTGGCATGGCGCGGCTAGGGCCAAGGTAAGGGTGTTTGGCTTAGCGTGGCGTGACCAGCGTAGCTAGGGCCAAGGCAGAGTGCGTTTGGCATGGCGCGGCTAGCTCGGGCTAAGTGTGGTTGGCATGATTTGCCATTGGCACGGAGGTGCGGCTAGCATGGTTGGCATGCTTTGGCGCGTTTGGTGTGGCTGGCATGATTTTCCATTGGCACAGAGGTGCAGCTAGCTTGGGCTAGGTGTGGCTGGCATGATTTGCCATTGGGACGGAGGTGCGGCTAGCATGGTTGGCATGCTTTGGCGCGTTTGGTGTGACTAGCATAGCTAGGGCCAAGGCAGAGTGCGTTTGGCATGGCGCGGCTAGCTTGGGCTAGGTGTGGTCGGCATGATTTGTCATTGGCACGGAGGTGCAGCTAGCATGGTTGGCATGCTTTTGGCGCGTTTGGTGTGACTAGCATAGCTAGGGACAAGGCGAGTGCGTTTGGCATGGCGCGGCTAACTTGGGCTAGGTGTGGCTGGCATGATTTGTCATTGGCATGGAGGTGCGGCTAGCATGGTTAGCATGCTTTGGCGCATTTGTTATGGGCTGGCATGATTTGCCATTGGCACAGAGGTGCGCCTAGCTTGGGCTAGGTGTGGCTGGCATGATTTGCCATTGGCATGGAGGTGCGGCTAGCATGGTTGGCATGCTTTGGCGCGTTTGGTGTGACTAGCATAGCTAGGGCCAAGGCAGAGTGTGTTTGGCATGGCGCGGCTAGCTTGGGCTAGGTGTGGCTGGCATGATTTGCCATTGGCACGGAGGGGAATTAGTGTTTGGTTCGTTGTAACCCTAATTTGAAAAAATACCCCTATTAATTCTTGACTACACTGCATTAAATTTTCTAATAAATGTGTCATCGGTGACATTAGGTTATTTGGGGTTTTACAATTTTACCCTTTGTTTAAAAACCACCATCAACATTAAGTCCCCGCTTAGCTCGGAGCAGGTGCTTTGTTGCGAGGTAAGCATAAGATGGTGACAAACTATCGATGATAAATCGTAAAGAGAATTGAGGAGGTTTGTCGACCTTTTTATAAATAGGATTTGGAATCCTTTCCTCCGGGCGATTTTGCACAAATCGGGAGGCTGGCACAATTGGGAATTCAACATCATTGAGAGACAGGGAGCTGGGCGGCATTGAGAAGTTTGACGCGAGTTGGGAAACTGAGCGTGCTAGCTGGTGGGACCGGCGCAAGGTAGGGAAGCTGAGCGTGCTAGCTGGCGCGACTTGGGCTTTTCTTGGGAAGTTGGCGCAATTGGTGGGACTGGTGCAACTTGGGCGGCATTGGCAAGTTGGGTGCAATTGGTGGGACCGGTGTAACTTGGGCGACATTGGGAAGTTGGGCGCAATTGGTGGGACCGGTGTGGCTTGGGCGGTACTGGGGAGTTGGCGCAACTGGCGGGACCGGTGCAACTTGGGCGACGTTGGGAAGTTGGGCGCCCTTGTGGGCCCGTTCCTTATACGCATGATTTTTGGTAAAGGGAAATCCTTCCCTATTTCAGAATCTTCACGCCCGTATATAAAATCCCTCTCTCTCATCTTGCAGCTTATTCCTTTCATCCTTTCCTACTAGCGGCAGAGTCACAAAGAAAACCGGCTTCCAGGTATATCTTCCAGTACTTCTCTTGTTTCCCTTTTCATGTAGGTGCAAACCCTAAGAGTAGGCGTTTTTCTTTTATAATCCTTGCGATGATATTGCGCATATGATTTCTTGGCGTGCTTCTTGTAGAAAATATTGTGTATATGCACCCAAGGGAAATACTGCATATATGATTCGAACCCGTAGAAAAATGCTCCATATATAATTTTGAACCCGAAGAAGGATACCATGGACGCATTCGAACCCGTAGAAAATACTGCGTATATAGTTTTGAACCCGAAGAAGGATACCGCAGACGCACTTGAGCCCGTATAAAATACTGCGTATATAATTTTGAACCCGAAGAAGGATACCGCAGACGCACTTGAGCCCGTATAAAAAACTGCGTATATAATTTTGAACCCGAAGAAGGATACTGCAGACGCACTTGAGCCCATATAAAATACTGCGTATATAATTTTGAACCACAAGAAAAAATGCTTTGCGTGTGCAGTTTTGAACCCGTAGAGAATACCGTATATGAATCCCGAAGAAGAATCGTATATGTGCTTCATATGACTTGAACCCATAGGAAATATTGCATATATAAATTTCGGACCTGAAGAAAATACTGCGCGTGCAGTTTTGAACCCGTAGAGAATACACCCTCTCTCTCTCTTTTTTTGTTGGGTGCGGTTATGTGTCAGGGAGATAATTTCGTCTTTCTCCGTGTGCAGATATCTCGTCACTAAGTTGTTATGAAGAAATCCGACAAGATGTTATCTGAACAAAATTTCGCCTCATCGAAGGATGTTCATAGTTCCAAACCAAACACAGATGATGAATTCTTTGCTAGACCCCTCGCCCCTGCTCGAAAGAATCACCCAGGTTTCGTGCCAATTTTTTTAACCGGTGGTGAAGATGAAAATAAGACACGTTCGGTTCGCCCAGAGAACACCATACGGTTCTGTCTTCATAAAGGGGTATATTCTTCTTCCAACATTGATTTCAGGATGTGTCAAAGCCCATTGCGTTATTTTGATAGATGGGTTGAGTTCATGGTGAGTAGGGAGCACATAAATACCAACTTGACTCGAGCGCATATTATTGATCTTTGTCGAGCTTGAAGAAATCTCCAGATTAGGAAGGATATACCGGGCTTGGTTGCTTTCATCTTCAGATGGTGTTCGGACACCCATACGATCATATGTAGATGGGGTGAAATAACTTTCTCCTTGGAGAGTGTGGCTCTCTTGCTGAATCTTCCGGTAACCGGGAATCTTAATATCCGATTGTCTAAAGGTGAGGAGAAGATGCGGGAAGACCTTGCCGCTAAGTTGGGAGATTACGCTCGAAAAGACTCCACTGCGAAGTCGAAGGATTCTGTCCGGAAAGAAGATGAAAAGTGCTTTTACAGCTGGTGGATATCTCAATGGTTTCCGGACGAGCTGGAACCTAAATAGAAAAGCAATGATCTTCATGTTGCAGCATTTTTGGCTCTCTGGTTGTCTAGAGACATTTTTGATGACGGTTCTGGCAAGAAGGAAATAAGACCAGAGTTGCTAGTGATTGCTATGAAGTTAGCAAAAGGTGAAGTTCTTCCCATTGGCAAGCTATTCCTTGGTTCCCTGTATGTGCATCTGGAACACCTAGTTGCGAACATGCGAGTTTCGAATGGTTTCATGAAAGTGGATTCATATGTGCACGTTGCTTTTCTGCAAGCCTGGCTATGGGAGCACTTTGAGAAGTATGCTCCGAAACCGTTGCCTTCGATTCCCGCGAGTTGGGGCGGCTCCCGAATTCTTCGATGGGTGAACAAGCGTCCAAGAGTTGGCATGAGCTTGGTTAGTTTTCTCGATAAGTCGCATGAAATCAGTTTTCTCCCATGGGAGTCGGTCCATAGGTCGGTGACTCAAATTGACACCTTTGTTTCTGCTCCGATCATGTCTTTATCTTCGACGGCAACTTGAGTGTTGGTGAAAACTTGTTTATTCAAAGATGCATGTCCGGCTATATATGCCGTCTTTCTTCATGGGGTCTTTCGAATAGCTACTTACAATATTGACCGTGTCTTTGCTCGTCACATGGGTTTCGATCAAGGGGTGCCTCTTGCTTACCAGCTGGTGGTTCCTAAGGATTCATTGCATGCCGCCCTCAATGCCCGGCGCCCTTGAGGCGGGTATCCGCCTTCCCTTCTTTGAGACGGGAAGAGTAACTTGACGACTTTTGGCTATAATGAGTTCTCGTACGATGAGTTCACTATGCTCCAAGATTTTGTAAATAACGTGGTGGAGAATGTTCGTTGTAAACCTTGCCCATCAGTTTTGAAGAAGTATCCAATGTTGAGAGATCCCAGCGAAAGTTGCTCGGCAACTCGGAAAGTCCCGAGCAAAGGAACAGAGAACGAAGAATTGTCTTTGGCGGGTTCCAGGCGGTTTCAAAAGATCCTTCCGCAGCTCTCGTGTCTTCAGTTCTTCCAATAACCAGGTATGTGTCGCCTCCTTATTGGTTTGTCTCAAAACACGTGATTTCATTTGAAAACATGTGTCTTGTTTCTTTCGGGGCTTCGGTAGTGTTAATGCTTCGCTGCCCTTGCACGTTGCCGAGGAGACGACAATTTCTTCGAAGAATTCCGGCGGCAGAGCCTACTCATAGCGGTGATGAGTCGAGAAAGAAGAAAGTTCGACAAGTGAGAGTGATTCCTGCAAAGACCTTTGGCTCTCTTTTTCGGGAAGTGGTTCGGTGAGTTTCGCGCTTCTTTTCTTTCTTCTTCCGTTTCTTTTTTTTTTGAAAAATGTCTAACTCAAGTTCGCAGGAGGAATCTGGTCCGGAGGACGATTTTGGGGTGGAGCCACACGAAAACTTGCCTTTGGTGACCACGCCGGTGACTTGGAGATGGGAGTTAGCCAATTGTAGGGCATGAGATGTGGTGCAAAAGGTGGATGGTTCTCTGATGGTTGCTGCCGTAGACATGGAAGAAGACCCTTTGCGAGTCGTGAGGCCAGTTGCAGGCGCCATTTTTGATCCCCGTACTTGGTTCCTTATCCAGGTCTTGTCTTTGGTTGGCGGTTTCAGCGTCTTTGGCTAAGTATGAGGCGTTGTACACGAGAATGGGAGAAGTACGGACATATGGCCACAACCAAGAAGGTCACTAGTCGATTTGCGCTGGTTAAGCGTGTGGAAGAGGATTTATCTTCCATCGAGGATATGCGTGAGGTGATTTGGTCACACCGTTTTTGAAGACGTTATTGCCGGACGGGAGCACCATCGCGACGTGTGCGTAGAAAGGGAGTTTAACGCTTCGTGGTTTGTCGAAGGCCTTCTTTGAGATCCGAAGTCGAAAGATGCAAACAATCGAAAGCCTTTCGCAGACGAGATTGCACGACAGGAGGTAGAACTCGAAAAGCTTTCCAAGATGTTAACTATGAAGAGAGCGGCTCTTGAAGACGCAAAGTTGACTTTCTCCAAGAAAAGCAGACCTCTGTTTGATGATTTTCCTTGAATATTTCTCAGTTAAACTTTCATTTAGGTTCTTCTTCTTTTTTTTTTTTTTGAAAAACATCTTTTGGATGTCCGGTTCAAAGTTTGACCGGTTTTGATAGGAGTTGGTAGCTTTTGAGGATATTGGATTATTTATGGGATGAATGGTTTTGATAATATAAATCTGATTATGTTTTGTGAAAGGAATATTGCTTTTATGAAAGTGTGTGCTAGCAATAGGCACAAGACGCATTAGTATGACGGTTTTATTAAGAACCTAAAAACAAATCGTATATCTTGCCCAGTCTAAATTTACTCACTCCATAGGTTTTTGCGAACACGCCCCTCTCCATGTAAAAGGCGGCTTTTCTGTGGCATCGCCAAACAAGTCCCCAATCGCCGGTAGCATCTTGTAGTCCCCGGTTTTTACGGTGTAGTTTTTACAACTGGTAACCGGTTATCGGCGATTGATTCGGGTTGAGTTGCCTTCCCCTACCATCTTGACATCTGTGTCGAAGAACGAGATCGACAGTCTGACATTGTAGCCGATAGATCAATCCTCCCGTTGTGGTCGCCAATTGTTTATGGGTAAAAATCGTTTACGCCGATTTCGGTAAATTCGGTAGGTGAGTGAGAAACTAGTTCAAACCCTAAACAAATGTGCTGCACATGAGCACTTTATAGATTCGAGAGATCAATCTGTACAAGTCCGGCCTAAACCAAGAAATGGCCGTTCCGGACTTGCTTCGGTCACAAAGTGGAGGAGAAGGGTTGATTTGGGGAGGAAGCAAAAGAAAGGTGTTGAGACCGAAGAATAGTGCGGGAGAGTAGTGTCTCGACTTGTATCGAGAAAGTGAAAGCTTCGGAAGCTTGCAAGAGATGAAAGATTTTTTGGAGAGCTTGCAAAGTTTCCTTTTCCGAGAGTGTTGTATTTTCTCCGACCGAGACCTCGTTGTCCGGTGGAAATAGGTAAGACCTATTTATACAAGTCGAGGCTGAAACGTACCATGGCCTCATGAAGGAAGAGAGTAAAGGGTGAAATAATGGGAGGAGGTGGTAACCGCAAGGTGTTTATGGGTGAAAATGTTTTCACCATTATTTCCTCATTTATTTGACCGCTTTATTCCTATTCACGCTTTCTTAATGTGAGCGTAGTGTGCTGCATGCCGTGACCGCCAAACCAAAACCCTAGAAAGCATCCCCGGTTTGTGTTCTTTGTCTCGAGTGTTGGTTGCATCTTGAGTGCAAGTGGCGCTGCTAGAGGCGCGTACGGCATGTGCCACTGACATGTGCAGAATGCCTTTGTTACGGGTTGCACCTTGAGTGCAAGTGGCAATGCCAGAGCTGCTAGTGGCGTGTATGGCATGTGCCAATGGCATGTGCCAATGGCATGTGCGGAATGCTTGTACGTTGAGTGTAAGTGGCAATGCCAGAGCTGCTAGTGGCGTGTATGGCAAGTGCCAATGGCGTGTGCGGAATGCCTTGATGGTAGGTTGCACGGTTTGCAAGTTAGGCTACCAGCGTGCGTGTTTGGCATGTGGCAATGGCACGCATGGCCATTAGGGCTACGTCCTGGTAAGAAAAGCTACCGGCGATGCATGTTGGCATGTGCCAATGGCATGCGTGGCCAACTTGGGTCACGACACTGGTAGGAAAAGCTACCAGTGGCGTGTTGGCATGTGCCAATGGCATGCATGGCCAATTTGGGTCGCGTCTGGTAGGAAAAGCTACCCGGCGAGCATGTTGGCATGTGCCAATGGCATGCGTGGCCAATTTGGGTTGCATCCTGGTAGGAAAAGCTACCGGCGAGCATGTTGGCATGTGCCAATGGCATGCGTGGCCAATTTGGGTCGCGCCACAGTAGGAAAAGCTACCCGGCGAGCGTGTTGGCATGTGCCACTGGAATGCGTGGCCAATTTGGGTCGCGCCCTGGTAGGAAAAGCTACCAGCGAGCGTGTTGGCATGTGCCAATGGCATGCGTGGCCAATTTGGGTTGCGTCCTGGTAGGAAAAGCTACCATCGAGCTTGTTGGCATGTGCCAATAGCATGCGTGTCCAATTTGGGTCGCGCCACAGTAGGAAAAGCTACCAGCGAGCGTGTTGGCATGTGCCAATGGCATGCGTGGCCAATGCGTAGGAAAAGCCAATTTGGGTGCCAATGGCATGCGTGGCCAATTTAGGAAAAGCTACCAACAGCGTGTTGGCATGTGTCAATGGCATACTCGGCCATTAGGGCGCGCCCAGTGAGAAAAGCTACCAGCGAGCGTGTTGGCATGTGCCAATGGCATGCGTGGCCAATTTGGCCTAGGTTGCATGGTTCGTAAGCCTAGGTGTGGGCGCTATTTTGGCATTGCGCGGCTAGGGCCAATGTAAGGGTGTTTGGATTGGCGTGGCGTGACCAGCGTAGCTAGGGCCAAGGATGAGTGCGTTTGGCATGGCGCGGCTAGCTCGGGCTAAGTGTGGCTGGCATGATTTTCCATTGGCACGGAGGTGCGGCTAGCATGGTTGGCATGCTTTGGCGCGTTTGGTGTGGTCGGCATGATTTGCTATTGGCACGAGAGGTGCGGCTAGCTTGGGCTAGGTGTGGCTGGCATGATTTTCCATTGGCACGGAGGTGTGGCTAGCATGGTTGGCATGCTTTGGCGCGTTTGGTGTGACTAGCATAGCTAGGGCCAAGGCGAGTGCGTTTGGCATGGCGCGGCTAGCTTGGGCTAGGTGTGGGTGGCATGATTTGTCATTGGCACAGAGGTGCGGATAGCATGGTTGGCATGCTTTGGCGCGTTTGGTGTGACTAGCATAGCTAGGGCCAAGGCAGAGTGCGTTTGGCATGGCGCGGCTAGCTTGGTCTAGGTGTGGCTGGCATGATTTGTCATTGGCACGGAGGTGCGGCTAGCATGGTTAGCATGCTTTGGCGCATTTGGTGTGGCTGGCATGATTTGCCATTGGCACTGAGGTGCGGCTAGCTTGGGATAGGTGTGGCTGGCATGATTTGCCATTGGCACGGAGGTGCGGCTAGCATGGTTGGCATGCTTTGGCGCGTTTGGTGTGACTAGCATAGCTAGGGCCAAGGCGAGTGTGTTTGGCATGGCGCGGCTAGCTTGGGCTAGGTGTGGGCTGGCATGATTTGCCATTGGCACGGAGGGGAATTATGGTTTTGTTCGTTGTAACCCTAATTTGAAAAAACACCCCTATTAATTACTGACTACCTGCATTAAATGTTCTAATAAATGTGTCATCGGTGACATTAGGTTATTTGGGGTTTTACAATTTTACCCTTTGTTTAAAAACCACCATCAACACTGCCGTAAGCTCTGCCCGGCTTACTGCTGCAAGCTCCTCTCGTACTCTGTGGAAAACAAAACTAAAAGGAGTGAGCCACAACTCAGTAGGGGGTTATCAAGGTACGGAACCTGTGCGAAACATAAGGAAGTGACAAGAGCAGCAGCTAAAAATAACGTACAAAATGAAAGCATTTCGCAACAGAAATTCATAATGAAACAAATGGCTGTAAATCAAGTTAAGTGACTATACTATTCTTTTGGCCAGCTCCCATGTCAGGGTAGTTCTGGTTACCAGCCACCATTACAGCTAACGGTCTTCCGGGTAGCCACTCGTAAGTGGGGGGCCCAGTGGGCCTGACATTTCTAAAATAGAGTCGTCTAGTTTCCTATTAGGCTTGTTCGTAAGAAGGAAACTCTCACAATACACATTACATTACCAATATACATTTAGAAAAGAAAGTAATTCATTTCCGTATACGATGAAATCATTCCATAAAATCTTCCCAAAGCACATACACAAGTGGTTGGTTAAACATTGCCATAAATATAAATCATAAAACAGAGCTACGATGTCATAAGAGCTTAAATGAGGGAGACGTACACATTTGGACTGAAATCCGCAAACACAATTCGTAAGTCAAGCATTGTTTTGAAAATGTTTGAGTTGTAGAGATGAGATGGGGAAAGGAATAAATTCAAGTCCATTTCAAAACTCGGTTAAATAATGGAATTCCAAATACATAGTTGATTGGGCCATTTTACAAACAGTTGGTAGGTCGGAAAGAAAGATTCAACCCAATACTAGTTACAATGAAGAATAAAAAGAAAGGCATCAGTTTAGAACAATTCTTTCACAATGAGAAAATTTGGGGAAGTACCCAGCTAGATGTTTCGAAATTGAGTGGAAACAAAGTTTGCCACCACAACTTACTTCATCAAATTGACGCACTGAAGTGAAACGGACAAATGAAAAATAAAGAATCAAGGTTAAGCACAACAAAGCAAGTCTTGCACTTGTGAGTTAACTAAGTGAGAAATGATGCTCATGTAAAATATTACTTTTAAGACTTTGAAATCAGTTAAGAAGAACCAGTGGAGGTGTAGTTGCAGGAAATCCTACACTACACCCCTCACTAGAATTCACTCAACTAATCCATTTG
>JAJJWW010000217.1:0-101250 GCA_023531295.1 Papaver armeniacum
GTTACGAATTTTTTTGTAAATAACGCCGTCGTGTAACGTCGACGCAGTCACATTATTGCGGTATATCAGAATAAATTAGGAGTCATATTACGTGGTATATTGCAGAATATCTTAGAGCTGCTAGTGTAACTTTTTTGTGTACGGAAGATAAATTCATCGCCATCAATTTGACTGGTCAAAATCTGGTCAATAACGACCATCAATTTTGACCGTGTAAATATTGACTCGCTAGTCACTGTCACCGCTCAGTATGCTCTAATTCCAACCGCATACACTTTACATTATCCACCGTCCACACTCAACAATAGTTTCTTCCATCAATATATTCATAAAATCACGTTCAATCAATTCATATAAAAAAGAACTCAAATTCTCTAAGTACCAAATTATACTTTGTGAAGTATCGAGCTCTAAGGGAATACATTAAGTTCCAAATCATTTTTACTTATAAGTTCGGATCATACACTACATAGTAACTTACTTAAAGCTTGACGGATGCTTCCCAAACACTAGTTGCCAAGAATTCTTCATCAAGTTCTTCATAATCCCTCGCTTTAAGTTCACAATGCCCAACCCATACTACACGAAACAAACCAGTAAAATCTATAAGAAAGGATACCAAATTTGGAATTTACAAGCATAAAAAACTGAACATACAGAGAGGTCACGGTGCTCTCAACATGGTATTTTGCACAAGGCCATAGATTCCACCATCAACGTAAACTAACAGGGGAGAATGTAAAATAGTAATATGAAGCAAACCAAAAAACCATGTTAAGACAGTGAAGTATAGTTTCATGAAAATGACTAAAAACTTAAGAAAGATTGAATAACCGCACAACTGACATTCCGTAGGATGACAGTGACTTACTTCAGGCCAGATGTCTGTAATGAACTCCACAATATTATAAGATACGCCTCCCTGGACGCCAACTTGATTTCAGGCCATAAATTATATAATTGGAGATCATCCAAGAAATGATCATGCTTCTATTCAATCACCGTGTGTTCCTGCCATACACACACACGCGCACGAGGAGTTAGCATTTGCCTTATTTATTCATGTCATACTAAGTTGCTGACTTAAACGTAATTTGTCTCGTGGTCGACATCAAACCACGGGAGAAGAACATAAGATAAAAAAGGACAGTCAAATACATAGTGAAGTCTCAGCGGCTTCAATGGGGTTTGACTTCATTGCAGAGCAACTTCATTTCTTAATGCACCAACACCTCTCGTTGTAGGCCATCAACTCACATGCCTCTGCAACAAATCAGACTCTCATGGTAAGAACACAAAGAAGATACAACCCACTGAAAATTTGATAAATCAAACATGATTATTCTAAGGCAGGAATGTACTCAAAAATACTGCAGCACTTCATCCCAGTAGATTAACCTAGTAATTTCACCAGTTAACTGGTTCTGAACCTAATCCTTGATATGGAACCAATCAGCAACTTGAAAAACAAAACTTAAGAAATTTGTAAATACAATTAGCACTTCAATAGGGTAAAGCTATGGGATTGTAAACATGGTATATGCTACAATACTTAAAAACATCTGCATCTCGATAAATTAAAGGTCTTAATCTATAGTTATCCTATCGACCTACTGTAACAAAACTTAATTTATCGCACTTGAATTGTATTGATCATCGGAACGTAACACATGAAATGTATCGAAAACTTAAATAAAAGTTTTAATCCAAGGATCACATTCTATCCACAATTACGTATAAAAAAAACTGATGTTAATTTGATGTTAAATTCCTATTGACTGGAAAAATTTTCATTGACAGAAAGAATTTTCATTTAAAATAAGGTTAATATACAAATGACGTTTAAACGGTATCTACTAAAAGGATCTAACTCAAAGAATCTAGCAACAAATCATGGTCTAGCATGTGCATGTACAAACCATGGCCCAAGTTCTCTGCTCTACCCGAAGGTCCCGAACTCAAAAATCAAAATGCAGGATCCTGATGCTTACACCAAAAATTGGCCCATTTACAAAGCAACAAGAATTTATGGAAGGTTTTTTGGAACTCGGATATCGCCCGAAGGATCAAAATCTTCCTTTGGGAGTGTTTTAATTAGCTAACTTTGTTCAGCAGATTAATCCTCATTGCACTTTTGGTCATGTGAAGAAAATGGAACCATCTAACTATTCTTTAGCTGTCACTTAGCTAGATTTGTATGGAATATGGATGCTCCCACCGCTCCAGGACCTATAAGTGCAGGCTCTTTATTTCCTCGTACTGATTTGTAAAAATCTTGGATATCTCGACAAGGATTCAAGCAAAATATCGAAACAGAATAGCCACTAAGTGTTTAACCATACGAAAAGAAAGATGTACTAGGGGTTTTCGTGGAAAACAACAAAACCCATTGCAAATTCTGCTTGCTATATAGAGGCACATCCATTTCTCGACTCAGCATCACGTACCTCCCTTTACACTCAACACCTATACATAGGGTTTCTGTATTAAAGATCCAAAGGTAAACTGGAAACAACTAGATCAAAATCAACTCAAAAATCAACATAGATGCCTCTTGGGTATCTAAAGTTGTAAACGCAAGTTTTGCTCTAATTCTTTGTAATGATGCAGTACATTTGCAGCATGCAGAGCGTAACGTTTAATGATGCAAGTACATTTGCAGCAAGCAGAACAGGACCTTTAATTAAGCACTTCCATCCAAGAAGCAGAAGCAATAACAGTTCTCCATGCAGCATTGTAGGCAGAGGAAAATTTCCAAATTGAAAGAGATCGCAAGCAATAACAGGACTTTTAGTAAGAATGCCCTAAAAATACTCACTTATACAAGTGTCGTGTTTTCGTATGTACATAACAAATTACCACTCGTGAACTGCTAATCGTAACATCCCCAAGTATTCTTGCATTTGCAACAAGTGCATTGGCACACGGAATTCCTCCCCGCATTCATCCACATCTGGAATGCACCAGACATAGTATGAATCGTTAGTGTATAACAATGTAAAGAGTATATTTTTCCAACATAGAGCTGCTAACGCAGGTGGTTGACATTAACCAAATGCAAAGTAGATGCGTATTGGTCATAAAAGAGGATGGTGGTGGACATATTATCGAGAAAGAAAGTACTACTTGATTTCCAAGTGTATTTGGATGTACACTTGAGACTATGGGTTTCTGTTTTGATGAATTGAGGCTACACTTAATGTATTCATGGTGTACTTGGGTTTGTTAAGTTTCAGTAGTGGTGGGTAAAGTGCTTTCGGTTGTACTTCACAAAATGATCATGGTGTAATATAATATTCATGGTAATTATACAATTTCCCAATTCACTGGCATCTTACACTTTCGACTTGTACTTCCAATCTTATTTGCAATAGATACCTTTCTTATAATCCAAAAAGGAAAACGGCTTTATGACACTAGCCTGGACATTCATTGCATCGTGGCCTCGGAAGGACTTGTAATTCTATAAAAAAAAACCTTCAAGATCCGATATAAGCAACTTTAATAGCTAAAACCCATCTTTTCTTACTAAATTAGTGATTACAAAAACCTATTTAACATCCAAAACACACATAACAACTTATAACAAAGCGGTATACACATAAAAAAGATCCTCAAGATATGATTCACACTGACATTAACTTAATATCAATGGAATACGGAAGAAGAAATTATACCGGTGATAACGAATCATATGTTGTATTGCATCCTCTTGTGAAATCTACCTCCATGCTTCTTCTCTTGTGAGTTCTCTCAAGTTTTCCGGCCTGATTCACAAACAACCGATTATTAGATCCACACACACGAGATTCAAAATCAAAAAATGGTGTAGAATTGAGATTGGCTTAGAGAGGTATTGAAAGTAAAATCACAAACAACTAGTTATTAGTTTCCCTGAAGATTATACGAATGCGGAGGTGTGCGAAATTAAAAAAAAAAATTTAGTTAGGGTTTACAAGCTGAAATTAAAATTTAAAGAAGATTTACTTAGGATTAAGTAATCGAAATTGAAATCTAAGCTAATGAAGTATAACAAGTTGCTCGTGAAATCATCTCTCTATTAACAACAACAAAAGCATAAACGACAAAACTTGATTTAGGGTTTTATTCCTTCACCATCTTAAGCTAGATTTAAAGGAAAATCAACTTTTAACTTTCCTCAACCTCATAGCTTAGCCGAATCTTGTGATCGATTTTATCGAGAAAATAAAGAAGAGGATGGAGAAGATTTTGAAAGAAGAGAAGGCTGTGTAGGGGAGGTTTTGGAAATGGAAAAGAAGAAGAAGATAAGGAGAGTAGAGAGTTAGGGTTATACGCATGTAGGGATATTGTGCCACCTTGGCATGGGAGGAAACATCCTTTAGTTAAAACTAAGTTGTGTGGAAAAAAAAACCAAGTGTGACCACCCTAGTGTTACCAAGCGTGTGACTAGCACGCCATAAAAAAATTCGTAACGGCTTAGCCATTTACGAAATTTTAGAAAATTAATAACGGCTCCCGACTGTTACGAATTTTTTAATAAGCCATTTACAGCAGAATTTTGTAACGACCACAAAAGCCGTTCGAATTCCCAGACCAATCCGAATTTTGTGTAGTGAGCTGTAAGTAGTCGATTTGTAATTCGATGAGCATATTGCTCGTGAGGGTATTGACATTGTCAACTTTTCCTTTTTGAACAACATCGCGGAGAAGTCAATAGAGTTAGTCTCAAGAGAATCAATAAAAGGAGGACAAAAAGAGATACTGAAGGCTCTTGCCTTCCTTGCCTTCTTAATGCCACGCTTGAGTTTGTTTATACTGGTCTTGAGTTCCGAAACACGATTATTGATATGAATATACTTAGGAACGGTTGACACTTTTGATCCAAAACTTCCTTCAGTCACGGAAGAAGAGTTTCATGAATTTTTCTTACTCATTGGACCAACAAAGCATTCATTTGTCCTTATAACACTATTCATTTACAATTGTAAAAAGGCTTTGTGTTGTCTTTACAGGAAAGACTTGTCTCATCACAACACTTTATGCGAAGATGGGATAATTAAAATACGCAATATGAAAGCTTGAGTTTGATTACTTCCTTACACATCCAGAGATAAGAATGTTATGAAGTTTTTCATTCCATAGCAAACGACATCTCCTTTCAAGGTGTCCCTTGTTTTCGCAATAGTAACATCAGAATGGAATGTTATTAATAGTTCTCATATGAGCTTGTCTTAGGAGGTTGAAAACCTTAAAGAACCCCGTCATTTGAAGGTAAGTTTTCACTTTTGCTATCAGTGAAATTTTTCTGCTGGAGATTGCTATTAGTACAAACAAAATACATATTACTACTACTTGGAGCGTATATTCCTTCGTAGCCCAAACCTCGTGTATCATGATGTTTTTTACACGCTTCGAGCATAGTGGATAATTTTGTTGAGCTAAGGTTAAACTTTTTCAAGTTTTCTTCCAGCGACTTGACCTTGTTACGAGTGCGAAGGTCGGCCTCCAAGTGTTTATCTCGTGAGAGAAAGACGTTTTCTTTGTCATTAAAACAACTTTGTTGAGAGCTACATCTTTCTTCAGATTCTGCAAGTTCTTCTTTCAACACAAAGATATTTCGACGAATATTTTCAGGATTTCTTTGAACGCACATCTTCTTCACGATCTTTAGAGGAGTTGAAGAGATTATACCCACAATAAGAAAGTTTCATTGATTGGAATAAGAGTTTAGAACAATTAACCATTATTGGATATGTCATGTTGTGTATTCTTGCACATATGTAATCCATGTCAGGAACCATAGTATGCGCACCGGTTCGCGCACACATTGGTTTGAATCCGGAACCTAAGTATGCGTACACATTTGCGTCTTTGGCGTACGGGTTCATGTCAGTCAATATTTCTCTTTGGGATTGAAAGTTCGCGTACCCGTTTGCATCTTTGGCGAAACCCAATCTTGGTCCGGGTATTTCAAGTATGCGTACACGTTTGCATACTTGAAGGTTAAAGTTCTAAAATCGGTTATGTACATGAACATAAACATTTATATAATAAGGAATGCAATCTTTGCAAACCGTGGATATAATGTTCATGAATTGATTCGAGTGAATTGAACCGATTTTGCTTCAATTGTGTTCTTGTATACTTCTATGAGAATATAGCAATTGAACAACTCTTTAACTAGTTTCATTTGAGTCATTTGAACTAATTATGGTTAAGATGAACAAGGTTGATACGAGAGTGTTCATATGGATAACTTCGGTTAACTATTGTTGAGCCAACATGGTGTACACGTTTAGGTACGTACGGTTACATAAACCTAAATGAGGGTACATTTCATTTGTGTGAAACAAGCTAAGTTCGATCTAACGTTTGAAAAATATTAGCTTGGTTGAACCAGGTTTTTCATCTAACGGTGAATATTGAATGCTTTGTTACCAAGGTAACTTCCAGATTGCAAACCCCGATTTGAAAACTATATAAAGGAGAACTCTACCTTGGGAAACCTAATCCCACACTTACGTGTGTTACTAGTTGCATAGCTAGAGTCGATTCTCTGTTAACTTAGGTTTCTCTCGAAACCTGTAGGTTAACGACTTGAAAGACTTCATTGGGATTGCGAAACCAGACCCAACTATTTTCTTTGTAGTTGCGTGTTACGATCTTACCCGATTCTATCGTTTGAGTATTATCTTCTCTAAGATTTGCTCGAGATTTAATCTCCGATAGGCAAGAAAAAAGTAATCACAAACACCTTCGTCTCATCGTTTGTGATTCCACAATATCTAGTTTCGCTTTCATACGATTTAGATTATTGTGAGGTGATTGATATCTTGGGTTGTTCTTCGGGAATATAAGGCAGGTTTATCAATTGGTTCTGTTCACCTTGATTTATCAAAAGCCAGACAAAACTCATAGATATTTACGTGGGGAGACAGATTGATCTATACCAATAGACTTTTCTGTGTGAGACAGATTTTTTATCAAGTCTTCGACTTTGGGTCGTAGCAACTCTTGGTTGCGGGTAAGATCGGCTAAGGGAATCAAGTGCGTAGTATCCTGGCTGGGATCAAAGACGTAAGGAACGCAACTGTACCTTGAATCGAGTGTGAGATTGATTAGGGTTCAACTACAGATCCAGTCCCTAAGTTCATTGGTAGTAGGCTAATGTACTAGCCGACAATACGTATGGTGTTCAAAGTAGGACTAGGTCCCCGAGGGTTTTACGCATTTGCGGTTTTCCTCGTTAACAAAATTCTGGTGTCTGTGTTATTTCTTTTCCGCATTATATTTTGTTATATAATTGAAACTTGGGCTTAACCTGTGACGTAACAGCATGGGAATGAATTTTATTTGATATGTATGATATGACGTTTGGATATTTGATTTAATATTTATTATTTATCGTGTTACCCTCCTTATTAAAAGTGAAGAAAAAAATTGATTGATATTTCCGGTCTTCAGTGTACAAATCCTTTCTCATGTACTCATATATGATTTATTTCTAGTATGTTAGAAATTTTCACATCTTCCCAAATATGTTAGAGTTGTATCCTCAAGCCACGAATTTATCATAATTAATGTTCACACTCTCTTTCCTAAATTTTTTTTATAGTGTTTTATAGTTTACAAAGGTATTTTATGAGTCATTTGAAATGATACTGCACTTCTAAATTTCCATTATTTTAGTGACTATGCAAAACCAAAATATTGGACTATGTTAGTTATTAAAAAATTATGTCATCTGAGTTCATTCGTCCTGGATAGTTGGGTAGGCCTTAAAAATGTCCAGGTCCTTGTTGACTTTTTCCACTCGGAGAATAGTCCAAAAAGATTAAAACCAGTATGGACTCAACAATAAATATCACATTTTATGTTCTTACGAATTCAATAACACAATAAGATCTCTAATACCTCAAAACTTCTACACATTCTACGATATTGACCTTCCAAATGTGTGGTTATTTGCATAAAAGTGATGAAGCCATGTTAGCTAGTCAGTCAAATGGTTAACCACTTAACCTAATAACAGTAGGCTCAGTTATCCATCATTTAATAAAAATGATGCTAAAACATTTATTAAGGAATATTTTTTGTGAAATGCCTTATGCATGGAATCTCTTGGATGTAATAATTCTTACAACCAAATTTTGTTAGCTCTTAACTTTTGTTGACTATAATATTATGACTCATCAATTGGCATTATTTTTCCTAGCATTTTTAGGGGCCACTTAAAAGGAATTAGGGGCCACTAATAATACAAAATAGGGTCACCCAAACCTAAATTGAAGGAAGCCCTTAACTCGCGTAATTCGTAATGGCCAAACTACTCTTCAATAATCGGTAGTTAAGAAGACCAATTTGCTTCCGAATTTCAATCGGGTACAACATTACATCTTTTTGAAATTTTATTATATTGAGTTTTTGAGTTTTTGAGTCGTAAAGAAGAAGAAGAAGGAAGAACCACCATGAACCACCACTATATTCGGAGGTTTATATTGTTACTCGAACCTCCGAATATAAAGTGGCCCAAAAATCAGATTTTGGAAAAAAAAACTCAAAATTTTGAGTTGTGTACTAGTCATAATCGGAAGACCAAGTAACTCATTTGACTTCCGAATATGTGTTGGCTCCCAAATGAGAACCACCATGAGCCTTGGCATATAAAGCTTTGGAACCACCATGAGCCTTGGAATATAGAGCCTTGGCACTACTATATTCGCAGGTTTATATTGTAAATCAAACTTAGAATATAAAGTGGCCCAAAAATCGGATTTTTTGAAAAAAAAACTCAAATTTTTGAGTTTTGTACTAGTCATAATCGGAAGACCAAGTAACTCATTTGAATTCGAATATGTGTTGGCTCCCAAATGAGAACCACCATGAGCCTTGGCATATAGAGCCCAGGCACTACTATATTCGGAGGTTTATATTGTTACTCGAACCTCCGAATATAAAGTGGCCCAAAAATCAGATTTTGGAAAAAAAACTCAAAATTTTGAGTTTTGTACTAGTCATAATCGGAAGACCAAGTAACTCATTTGACTTCCGAATATGTGTTGGCTCCCAAATGAGAACCACGATGAGCCTTGGCACTACTATATTCGGAGGTTTATATTGTAAATCAAACTTAGAATATAAAGTGGCCCAAAAATCCAGATTTTGAAAAAAAAAACTCAAAATTTTGAGTTTTGTACTAGTTATAATCGGAAGACCAAGTAACTCATTTGACTTAGAATATGTGTTCAGCTCCCAAATGAGAACCACCATGAGCCTTGGCATATAGAGCTTTGGAACCACCATGAGACTTGGCATATGCACTACTATATTCGGAGGTTTATATTGTTACTAGAACCTACGAATATAAAGTGGTCAAAAAATCAGTTTTGGAAAAAAACTTAAAATTTTGAGTTTTGTACTAGTCATAATCGGAAGACCAAGTAACTCATTTGACTTAGAATATGTGTCCAGCTCCCAAATGAGAACCACGATGAGCCTTGGCATATAGAGCCTTGGCACTACTATATTCGGAGGTTTATATTGTAAATCAAACTTAGAATATAAAGTGGCCCAAAAAATCAGATTTTGAAAAAAAACTCAAATTTTGAGTTTTGTACTAGTCATAATCGGAAGACCAAGTAACTCATTTGACTTCGAATATGTGGTGGCTCCCAAATGAGAACCACCATGAGCCTTGGCATATAGAGCTTTGGAACCACCATGAGCCTTGGCATATAGAGCTTTAGAACCACCATGAGCCTTGGCATATAGAGCCTTGGCACTACTATATTCGGAGGTTTATATTGTAAATCAAACTTCCGAATATAAAGTGGCCCAAAAATCAGATTTTGAAAAAAAACTCAAAATTTTGAGTTTTGTACTAGTCATAATCGGAAGACCAAGTAACTCATTTGACTTCCGAATATGTGTTGTCTCCCAAATGAGCACTACTATATTCTGAGGTTTATATTGTATATCAAACTTCCGAATATAAAGTATTCGGAAAATATAGTTTGCGCACACTTCCGAATGTGCAACAAAATTCAACAGTTTCAATATGTAACATCCCGGTCGGTTGCAAATCATCGTTAAATTCATAAAGATAACTAAGAAACCATCCATAATCCATAAAACTAACCATCTACAAACCATACACATATTTTAAGAACATGTAATCCGATCCATAAAACGACATAATCCAACGCCAACTATGAAACCCATAAACATAGTTTAAGAACATATAGCTCCTTGTGCAGCTCTTGGATTTATACCTTGTTGAGTGCCTTGTGTAGCACTTGCCTCTAAACCTTCTACAACTCCTTGTGCAGCACTTGGTTATACACCCGGTTGGGGTACCTTGTTGGGATTCATTTTAGGACTAGAATTTGCATTAGCACTCTTTGCTCTCCTTGAACTAGCTGCTACCTTCTTAGACCCTTCTACACGAGGCCCTAAGTCAGCTGTCTTGGGGGCTTGATTAGCTCGACTTTGCCTAAAAAACAAAATAAAGAACAATGGGTTCGTAAGAATCCGTTTACAAACTACAAAATTGGAAGAAAAAGTACATTAATTGGTTAGAATATACACAATCATGCGAAAATTAAAAATAACAACTCTAGGTTATAAATATTCGGTAGTAAGGGTTCAATACTACATTAGATTATAAACAATCGGAAGGCAAAGACAATATTGTTTCTCCGAATACTCCATAATCGGATGATAAACAAATGTATTATCTACTAGAATAAGCATCATTTGTATTACAGAGAATTCTTAAGTTGTATTCTATATAATCGGAGTATATCAAATTTCATGTTCTTAGAATATTAAAACATAAATATTCGATAGTAAATTGACTTCCGAATACGAGTCTCTACGTCTTCTAAACATAATGTATATTCGGAGGTCAAAAAAAATCTAACTTCCGAATATGTCCAATTTATATCCAGTGAGACACAGTGTTATATATTCGATAGAAAACCTAAAAATATTTCTTTCGAATATAGTTGATGTTCTTCATTTCTGATGAACACGACCATATTCGGAAGTTTATTAGCATGCAAATCTTCCAAATCTGGGTAAATAACCGAAAACCCTAGTTGTTGTTTTTTTCATCAATTCATCAAATTAGAGCAATAGAAACCCAAATATGATTGAACCTTACCTAATTGGAGCTATTTGGAGTTGCTGAGAGTTTGACTATCAGATTCACCGCCTCCAATCACACCGTGGCTTCATCTTCTTCGTGTTCTTCGCGTTCTTCGTTTTCTCCGCGCCTACAATCTGTTTATATTTTAATCTTTCTGCAAAATTTTGGTTGAAATGAAAAAAAATTGGTCGAAGAAGAAGAGGAGAAGAAGAATAGTTGAAATGAAAAAAATTTGATTTTTATTTGATTTATTATAGGAAGGGCATGAAGGTAACTTCATATCATATATGGTATCCCTTAACTAGTGTCCTTGGATGGGTATAAATGAATGGCCCCTAATTCCTTTTGAGTGGCCCCTAAAAATGCTAGGTTATTTTTGTGTTTGCTACCTAAAAATTTAAAATCATGTAAGTGTGCCCAAGAAAACCTCTTAGTAAGGTAGGAAAATAGTCTCGATGAAAAAATTATAGAGGTAAACATGTATATGTTATCAATATCTTCTTTGCACTATCTTATAGTAGTAAACATGTGCGCAAAAGAAATATATTTTCTATTTATAATAGTACTGTTTTAAAACCACGATATCGTTGTCACTGATCTAAAAAAGAGTAAAATTCTAAAAATCCATGACAACAAAGTTGAGATAAAATATTTAGCAGTGCGATCAAAGTTTGAGAATATAACAAATAAAGCGTAACTCATTCAAGGATAACAATTAGTAATAGGATAAAGACTAAGAATAAGAAGGTTAACTTGTGATTTGTGTGGCGAAATGAAATCAAATAGAAAGAAAAATTATGAGCCATAGATTATATCAGGGTGGTTGTTTGACCAAGCCATGTAACTTAGCAGGTGAATATAGAACTAAACTATTAAAAAATCTAAATTATATAAAGTCGAATAGGAATATTGGATTTTTTTTAAAGAATCTTTTGGATGCAACGACTTAAATTAACATCATACATTTGACACCGAGGAGGAAACAGACACAATATCTCTAACAAATTAGTTATCCGAAGATGATGAGTACCTTATCCGATTGGTAGGACAAAATAATAAAGCATTTGAAAGTGTTATTGTGCTCGTTGTTTCTTTCCCTACGTTGAACGCCTTTAGGAACAGGGAACATTAATGAGCACGAATGAAATGGATGATTTGCAAAACATACAACACATTATAATTCATATAAAAAACAAACTACGTAGGTGGTTAACCTTAAGATGATTTGCTTATTTGGTATAGGATATATGATTTATGATTCTCAATACTCATTTCCACCAGCATTAAGGAACTTTGTTCGTAGTAATCTGAACATGGCTTTGCCCCAACTTTGTTTGGAAACGAGGACTTTGCCCCAACAATGGATGTTCCTGACTTTTCCTGGGCCTAAACATTTAGTTTCTTGTTTCATGGCTTGCTAGACTCTGTTGTTTTAATAGTTTGTTAGTTGCTTTGAGGTACTTTATGTTTTCTTAGTCTACCGTTTGTTTAATGGTTTGAGTAGGTGGTGCTGTTGCTAAACATGTTCTTAGCATCTTTATGTTATGTGTGTGGATTATCTATGAGTACTTGTTTTCTATCATGTTCAATAGATTTTTACTTTGTTTATGATAATCTATTGGTTTAGCATGTATATTAAAATGGAAAGGACGCCATTCTAATGGAACATATTTCTCTAAAGAAAATTAGATAAACTGTTCATTTTTATAACCTTCTGCCTAATGTATTTGTAGGAATGTCTCGGGGAGAAATTGAATGTCTAGCTGATAGTGCAACCACCCACATTATCCTACGAAATAGACAATTATTTGTTAGTTTTACTCCTTATAATACATCTGTGACTACGATGATTGGATCATCACAAGTAATCATTATGCGAGGTACTACCCAATTCTTGTTGCCAAACGGCACAATGATTAAAGTCACAGAAGCTCTATATGCACCAAGAGATCACCGCACTTTGTTGAGTTTCAAGGATATCCGTGCAAATGGTTATCACTTTGAAACTCACTGTGAAAATGGAATTGAGTAAATATATGTAACCTCTAATGAATGCGGAAGGAAGCGCATCTTAGAGAAACTAATGAGCCAATCTAGTGGATTGTATATCACTACTATTAGGATTATTGAATCCCATGTTATTACCAACGATGAACTGTTGACGTTGACTTATATAAGCTTTGGCACGATCGACTAGGTCACCTGAGGTCGTGATATGATGATCCGTGTTTTGAAGAACTCACACGGACATCCCTTCTTTCGAATGAAAAAGAAAATGGGTAAACAGATTGTTACAATGCAGAGTAACAATGTGCTTTCTAAAATAAATGATACACCATCTAGGTCTTCTAATGCAAGAGAAGCGCAACCTTCGTCTTCCAAAGTATTGAAGCGCACCCGTGTCCCATTCTTCTTCGTTGTCCTTATTGAAAGCACATCGCTCATTCGCAAGTTTGTTCTTTAGCAAAGACAGGATCAAGACCATCCTATGCTAAAGATACCAAACAAAATATTCCATTTTATAAAGAATACAAGGTGATATTTGTGACCTATACATCCAGAATGCGTACCATTCAGGTATTTTATGGTTACGGTTGATGCTTGACCCATTGGTCACATGTTGCATTGTTGTCCACAAGAAATGCTGCATTTGCAAAGCTCCTAGCACAAATTGTACGACTAAGGGCTCACCACACTGATCATCCAATCAAGTCTATCGAGACTTGATAATCTTTGGAGAATTTACATCTAAAGGATTTGATGATTTACGTATGTCTAATGGAATTGACATGGAGCATCACGTACCCCATGTACACACGCAAAATGGTCTCACAGAAGCTACCATCAAAAGGTTACAGATGATAGCTAGGGCATTGGTTATGCGTTCCAACCTGCCTATTACTGCATGGAGGTACGCCATATTACATGCAACATTACTTATTCGCTTTAGACCCACTGCTAGCCAACCATTTTCTGCGTACCGGTTGGTAACTCGGATATGAGCCTCGATATTTCACATTTACGCATATTTGGTTGTGCCGTATACGTGCCTATTACGCCCCACAACGTACTAAGATGGGTCCACAAAGACGAGTAGGTATTTATGTTGGATACGAATCCCCAACAATTATTCGCTACTTAGAACCTTTGACAGACGATCTCTTTACCGCTAGATTTACGGATTGTCACTTTGATGAGACAACCTTCCCGTCGTTAGGGGGAGGTATGGAAAAGGACTTCCAAAGGGAACGACAGGAATTGTCGTGGTGTGTTCCCACGTTGTCTCATCTTGATCCCCGCACTCCACAATGCGAAAGTGAATTGAAAAGAATTATCAATCTTCAGAATGTGGCAAATTCAATGCACGATGCATTTGCGATATTGCTAAAGTGACGAGATCACATATACCAGCTGCAAACGTGCCTGCAAGGTTGGAAATTCCCGACAAGGTAAAAGGTACCATTAATATAGGTACCAAGGCTACACTTAGTGAAAGTGCAGCCGAGGGTGTGGCCCCCAAAGGAAGAGGGGAGACCACTTGGTTCGATCGATACTCATCCAAGGAAGAAAAGGGCGAGTAAGGCACAAACCGATCCATATATCATCAATACAGATAATCCATGTCATGAGATTGTCTCGATTACGATTATGTCCATGAATCATTACCGAGGACGCCCGAAGTTTGAATTGATTCCAGAGAGAACAAAGAAATCTCTATGGATTGTGAAAGTTCATACGTATTGATGGAAAGATCCTCCACGCATATTGATGATATATTCGCATATCTTGTTGCTCGAAAGATTATCGAGCACGGTGATATCGAACCACACTCTATTGCAGAATGCCAAAAGAGAGCAGATTGGGCTCAATGGAGAGACGCAATCCGGGCTGAATGGGCCGGTGTTTGGTCAAAGCATCAAGTCCGGTGTTTAGTCAAGCTAAATGGGTCGGTGTTTGGTCGAAGTAGCAAAATGACACTCGAGAAAGTACATCAACTGTACGGTCAAAGTAGGCATAGGACATGACCGACGTTTGAAACATGTACACGGTGGTCCCGCGTTTGATCGAAGCATGCACATCTGCCCATGTTCGAATCAAACATGCTTACATCAGGTCCCACGTTCGACCAAGCAGATGCAGCGGACCCACAATTAACCAAAACAGGCACATCAAGCCCACGTTCGATCAGCGAGTGCGGTAGCCACACGAACGAAACACGCGTAACGAGTCCATCGAGCGGCAAGACCGACATCATGCTGGGGAACACTCGCACGAACGCCTCTTGAACATGACATGCTCCAAGGACAGGATGACCCGCCTCTCACGGTAACATCTAACTTTGTCTCATAAGCTTTGTCTTTAAGCTTGTCACCATCTCATGCCTACCCCACAATGGTGTAACCATTACGTGCTAGGAAGGGGACTTAATGTTGATGGTGGATTTTCATTTAAGGCTAAAATTGTAAAAGCCAAAATTATGCGCTAACATCTTGTAAAAGATAAAGCCATTAATAAGTGTTGAATACTTCTTCACTTTACTAATTCACCTTGAATGGAGCATGTGACAACAATCCCATTACGTGAATTAAATACACGAAATTCATCCGAGGTTGGAGCATGTAGCAACAATCCCATATACCCTGTGAATTTATAGCATTATTAATTAATGCGTAAGCGAGCCTTGTATTTCTGTACTCATTATCGGTGCGGCATGACGGCGAGTGTTGCTCTCGGCGAGCAACACGAACCTCCAAGCATTATAATGAAAGCATGTACGAAATACCGTACTGGCCGCAACTCTCGGTGTGTTATACTAGCCCGATTGAGCAACTCTCGGTGTGTTATACTAGCCCGATTGAGCATCCGGACTGTCCGTATCAGTCTGGAAATGATCTCGATCATCCAACTTCACCATCATGATTGGATGGCCCGGATCAATTCCATAACCCCCAAGCAGGTATGGAATATTCATTTGTCGAACCAACGCGGACCCTGCATGGTTGGCCTCCCCAAAAGATTGGCATAGCTTGCCAAAACGTCCAAACCGGAGCGGTATGGGCGAAAAACCCTAAATTAGGGTTTGCGGCACATTACATGTGTCACAAAACAGTCTCAACTATCCATCTTCGCGGTATAGATGGAGGGTGTAGATGTAGATTCAAAGGCCCCGAGCATGTCAACACAATCACCAGTGGGCGCCTACATACGACCAATCGGTCAGGACCAACCATGGTTGGTCATCCCAATTTGTACGCCCGAATGGAGCATGACGCACGGCCGTGAAACCCAAAATTATGGTTTTATGAGTATCACGAGCGTCCATATTCTCCGGCACGAATGGAGGGTCCAAGATTAGATTAAGCAGGTCCGGTCATACCAACATGACCACCGTGGACCCATCTATCCCCTCACCTAGTCGGACAAGGAATACCATGCCTGGTTATCCCAAATCGTCCGCCCAAACTAGCGTGGTTACACTTCCCAATTGCAAACTAATCTCGACCGCTCAACATCACCCGGACGATTTGAGTGGCTTAGATCACGTTTTCATGGGACGAGTCAGGTATAGGCATGAACACCGACCTATCACCTACATGCCGGGCCGATCGGCCAAGACCGACCAAGATTGGTCGTCTTGGAACGCGCGCCCAAAGTTGGCACGATGCGCGGCTTTTGTTTGCACTCGTTTTACGTCGCATGGCCTGATCTCGACCACTCGACTTTGCTTAGGACGAATTGAGTGGTCCAGATCACACTTTCGTGAGATAATGGGGTATGGGCGCCTACACCGTCATGCCGTCTACACGCATGTACGATCGGCTGGCCAAAATCGTATCCCAAGCTTGGATTAGACCAGGTGAAGAGGGATGCTTGCGCACCTCTTCTAAAACCCTAATTCCATCAAAGGTCGCGAGATGAGTGTCTCAAATATCATCTCGTCAGTCCAACTTCACCGGCTTGGTTATACAACCACAGTCGGGAGTTAATTGGTCGAGTAAAGGCGTCTTGGTGATCACCACCCATCACTTTACCACACCATGATGCAGTACACATAGAATACACACGATACTTCACAAGTATCGACCTCTGAATAACGCAGTTATTCAATTTAGCATTACATGCTACCTTTTGTGGGTCCCCGACCCACACATTCGAGACATCAATCATGTCACAAGCTGGGGGATATATCTTTGGAGTATTGGTCCGGCGGTTTACGGCGTGAAGCGCACAACGCGCCATCACAAGAGCGTGTCAGGAAGTCATGGACGGTTAAGTGATGATGGGATAAGTGGGCAAGCCTGGTCGTGTGACACTAACACATTACTCCACTACTCCATCACTCCACTTTCTCCACTTCCCACGAGATACGAAGGTTAGGCTAAAAGACTTGTATAAATAGGTTCTCCATCCTATTTTTTAAACAAGAGCAAGTCCAGACAACAGAGGCAAGTGTTGATACAATCGTATTCAAACACGGGCCCGATAGCTTACACCACTGCCAAGCCGGTTCATCTTTACGATACAAGTCATTCATAGCCAACACCTTCACATTCTCAACACCTTCTTCGCTTCCCTCCCTAAGATCAACCCCATCTCCTTCACTTTGTGACCAGAAACAAGTCGGAACGGCCATTTCTTGGTTTAGGCCGGACTTGCACGATTGATCTCTCGAATCTACAAGCACTCACCGCGTAGTGTATTTGTTTAAGGTTTAGACTCATTTCTCATACACACATCCCAAATTACCAAAACCGGCGAGAAATAGTTTTCACCCATAAACAATTGGCGACCACGGTGGGAGGTTAATCTCTCGGTTGTAAAGTCAATTTCTTCAAAATCCGATTCAATTTTATCAATTTCAAAAAGGGTAGATCTTAGGACCAATTCAATCATCAATCCATTTCAAGATGGTAGAACTCGGGTGCGGATCGGCAATCAATTCGATGGAGCTAGTGTGGATAACACTCCGGTGTCGATGTACACAGTCGGTGGAGCTACCGTGGTCAATACATCTTATGGAGCCGTCACTTCTACCACGGTGCCGGCGTAGCGGGAGATGTTCCGGTAAGTGTAACACCTCCCATCACCGAGCCGGAGAAGCGCAAATCCCAGCATCTCATCAAGTGTAACACCTCGGTAGTCACCAGAGCAACAACTTCCACTCCTTCATCGGGACGAGGAGCGGAGGGACGAGAGGAGGACCATCCCCATTACCATTGCAGACTTGATGGAGAAGCGGGAAGTTCTTGCTAAGACTCAAACGGATATGGCCGCAACTCGAAAGAGGTACTCACTTTTCTCAAGACATTAAGCGATCGATTGCCACAAGAGCCGCGACAGCCCCTGGAGCAAAAAAGGAACGCATTCAATGCACCAGGAGAAGGTACTTCGGCGGCGCGGACCTCCATGGACACGATCAAAGAAGCGACATCGAGATATGAGCGGTCTGTCATGGAGACTCCTACACTGGGGTGATCCTCACAACGATCTTCCTCAAGTCAATAGTTTCACTATGAACCATAGGCCGGTGGATCGGGAAGCGGTTTCTCTAGTGGAAAGTTTATGCGAACTTTCACACCTCTCGAAGAATCAGCGCGCGGAGACGTTTTTGCAATCAACCATAGGAAGGTCACGACCGTGCCCTACATGTCACCGCACGCATCAAGGATTCAGAGTTCAAGACGGCCCTTATCTACACAGGAGCGTCTTCGAATGTGATTACTCTCAAGACTCTCAGGACATCCAAGGTTCTCCCAGGCAAGGTCGTACGGAAGCCTACCATAATGACGGACTTCGAGGAAACCAAACCCAGCACATATGGGTGAAGCTCCGCGGAAAGAATCAGACAAGTTCGTTGCGTCCCACTCCCCACGTGTGCGTCAATTCAGGAAGAAGACTGGCTTGCATCATTGAGGGCTAAAACCCACGATGCATCTTTGCTGACAAAGCATTCTTCTCCATCCTGTGAAGCCACGACCCACGTTCACACGAAGAGGGAACGAACTTTTGTGGCGAGTCGTGACCAGAATGGGAAAACGGTATACCAACACTGCCATTATCAATTAGCGGGGAGACTGTTACCCAGTCTCTCCACCCAATGGAATGCTACAACAGCAACGAACCACAAGAACAAGTGCTAGATGCTCCACAACATATGCAAGATGGCACCAACTCCACAATTGATGAGATTGAAATCGTTGAGGAATCTCCTAGGCCTATCTCCATCAGCTCAACCTTGTGTACGGATAAACGCACGAAGCTCGTGGAACTTCTCAAAGAGTACCAGGACATATTCGCTTGGAGAGATGAAGAAATGCGGGATTTAGATGAAAATTGGTCACCCATCATCTACATGTCATACACTGGATCCAAGTCGGTTAAACGGTTGTAGTTGAGACACGAAGAAAATGGATAGATCGGGTGTTGCATAGACTTGAGAGACTTGACAGTCTTTGCTCCAAAACGATCCTCCTCTACCTAACATCGACATGTTGTAGATGCAACCAGCGGACACGGCATGTTCTCCTCCATGGATGGATGTAGCGGCTACAACCGGATAAGGATGTACGAGCATGATGCAAGTAAGATAGCTTTTGAACCCCTCTCGGAAATTTTTATTATACCATACTGCCATTTGGTTTAAAGAATGCGGTGCGGTGCAACGTATCAACGCTCTATGACGGCAATCTTCCTGGAGCCGATGCCTCAAGGGAGCAGCCTCAAGAAGATAACGATTTCCACGCGTCATATCGAGCAAGATCGGGCGAGTCACTCTATCGAGCATGGTGGTCGAACAAGATCCGGGTGAGTCACTTTATCAGACAGTGGTACATGTCGATCATGCTATGTTGGAGAATCCGTGCTTTTGGTCATCCTCTGGATCTGTTGAACGCTCATTTACAACAATATATGCCCTGATAGAAAGAACCGAGCCTGCCGGTAATGAAGAGCCTCATAATGTTTGTAGGGGCATATATCTCACCAACAGGCGATACAACCTTGACCTTACATAAGCGGTTCCTGAAGCAGCAAGAGGAAAACCACCGAGATACAACATCCTGCGCGTCCGTCAACTCCAACTCCGGTACCACATGCACGACTCCCACAATGATCAAACAATGTCCAAGATATTCCATATCGGCTCGACAACAACCACTACGAACAAACCATGTAAACCACGCTTGGGAGGCGAGGCTCGGCATGAAGTTCCTTCACCGTCGAGTCAAGGAATTCTTCAACATGAGAGATGATGGAGTCAAGAAGCATGGAATTCGCAAGGGTAAATCGGCGAAGAGGGAAACACTTCAACGCTCCCTCTAGCGAACTGCTTCAATTGTTTATTCAAGAGCGCCTCAACGCTCTCTCTCGGGACCCACGTTCGCTTCGAGAATCCTTCTTCAACACTCTCTCCAGGATCCACCTCAACGTTCGCACTGAAACCACTTTAACATCCTCTCGAGCCGTTTCAAACTCAAGCTGCATCAATAATTTGCGCTCTGGTCAAGTTATCTTTGATGTACTCATTGCTCAACATACGTCTCATCCATCCTTCATGAGGGCCCAACGGAGCATGAAAAACCTTGAAGTCGATAGGAGAAGGGTTATCTTGTGGAACGGATATTTTCATATAGTTGAAAGGGCGCGGTGAACAACTCATCATCAATGTTCGGCATATCTTTGAAGCTGTCAACACGTCCTGACTTTTGTACCAGCATTATCCCCAGAAGACATCTCAACAGGAGTTCTTTTCTTCATTCTACAATAAAAAACATGAGTCGGTACTTGTATAAAAACGCGTGAGATGTGTAGTCACACACGACAGAACACACATTCACGTTGGAGTACACAAGGCTGGTATTGGGTCCAAACACCGGTATTGCTCAAGTTTCAAGTCGGTGTTGCTCAAGTCTCAAGTCCGGTGTTGATCAAGTCACAAGTCCGGTATTGCTCAAGTCTCAAGTCCGGTGTTGATCAAGTCACAAGTCCAGTATTGCTCAAGTATCAAGTCCGGTGTTGACCAAGTCACAAGTCCGGTATTGCTCAAGTTTCAAGTCCGGTGTTGATCAAGTCACAAGTCCGGTATTGATCAAGTCACAAGTCCGGTATTGCTCAAGTTTCAAGTCTGGTATTGATCAAAGTCACAAGGCTGGTATTCGAATAAAACAGGCGTACGCAGCAGGGCCGGTTTTCAGTCGAAACACGGGGTCAACGTTCGGTCTGGCACGCGGCGGGTCCCACTTGATCCCAGCCCCATATTGGTCGAAGCAGACACAGCCGTCCCCAATCAAATCTCTCTCTCCAGAAGAAGGCGTTTCAGCTCCAACACTTCAACGCTCTCCCGGGCCTGCTCCAGAAGCTGCTTCAACGCTTTCTACAGGACCCACATTTACGTTTGAGCACACAAGGTTCATTTTTTTTTTAAAAAAAAAAATCTTGCTCACATCGGGTCCCACGTTCGAGCAAATCAAACAACAAGGTCGGTGTTTGGTCAAAGCATCAAGTCCGGTGTTTAGTCAAGCTAAATGGGTCGGTATTTGGTCGAAGTAGCAAAATGACACTCGAGCAAGTACATCAACTGTACGGTCAAAGTAGGCACAGGACATGGTCGACGTTTGAAACATGTACACGGTGGTCCCGCGTTTGATCGAAGCATGCACATCTGCCCATGCTCGAATCAAGCATGCTTATATCGGGTCCCACGTTCGATCAAGCAGACGCAGCGGACCCACGATTAACCAAAACAGGCACATCAGGCCCACGTTCGATCAAGCAGGTGCAGTAGCCCCACGAACGAAACACGCGTAACAATCCATCGAAGCGAGGCAAGACCGACATCATGCTAGGGAACACTCGCACGAACGCCTCTTGAACATGACATGCTCCAGGGACAGGATGACCCGTCTCTCCACAGTAACATCTAACTTTGTCTCATAAGCTTTGTCTTTAACTGTCACCATCTCATGCCTACCCCACAATGGTGTAACCATTACGTGCTAGGCAGGGGACTTAATGTTGATGGTGGATTTTCATTTAAGGCTAAAATTGTAAAAGCCAAAATTATGCGCTAACATCTTGTAAAAGATAAAGCCATTAATAAGTGTTGAATACTTCTTCACTTTACTAATTCACCTAGAATGGAGCATGTGACAACAATCCCATTCGTGAATTAAATACACGAAATTCATCCGAGGTTGGAGCATGTAGCAACAATCCCATATACCCTGTGAATTTATAGCATTATTAATTAATGCGTAAGCGACCTTGTATTTCTGTACTCATTATCGGTGCGGCATGACGGCGAGTGTTGCTCTCGGAAGAGCAACACGAACTTCCAAGCATTATAATGAAAGCATGTACGAAATACCGTATAGGCTGCAACTCTCGGTGTGTTATACTAGCCCGATTGAGCAACTCTCGGTATGTTATACTAGCCCGATTGAGCATCCAGACTGTCCGTATCAGTCTGGAAATGATCTCGATCATCCAACTTCACCAGCATGATTGGATGGCCCAGATCAATTCCATAACCCCCAGGCAGGTATGGAATATTCGCTACCGAACCAACGCGGACCCCGCATGGTTGGCCTCCCCAAAAGATTGGCATAGCTTGCCAAAACGTCCAAACCAGAGCGGTATGGGCGGAAAACCCTAAATTAGGGTTTGCGGCACATTACATGTGTCACAAAACAGTCTCAACCATCCATTTTCGCAGGTATAGATGGAGGGTGTAGATGTAGATTCAAAAGACCCCGAGCATGTCAACACAATCACCGTGGGCCGCTTACATACCGACCAATCGGTCGGGACCAACCATGGTTGGTCATCCCAATCGTACGCCCGAATGGAGCATGGCCGCACGTAGTGAAACCCAAAATTATGGTTTTATGAGCATCACGGCGTCCGTCTTCTCGGCACGAATGGAGGGTCCAAGATTAGATTAAGCAGGTACGGTCATACCAACATGACCACCGTGGACCCATCTATCCCCTCACCTGGTCGGCCAAGGCATACCATGCCTGGTTATCCCAAATCGTCCGCCCAAACTAGCGTGGTTACACTTCCCAATTGCAAACTAATCTCGATCTCTCAAAGCTTAGGACGATTTGAGTGGCTTAGATCACGTTTTCATGGGACGAGTCGGGTATAGGCGTGAACGCCGGCCTATCACCTACATGCCGAGGCCGATCGGCCAAGGCCAGGCCAAGATTGGTCGTCTTGGAACGCGCGCCTAAGTTGGCACGATGCGCGGCTTTTGTTTGCACTCGTTTTTACGTCATGGCGGTCTCGACCACTCGACTTTGCGGACGAATTGAGTGGTCCGGATCACACTTTCGTGAGATAATGGGGTATGGGCGCCTACACCGTCATGCCGTCTACACGCATGTACGATCGGCCTAGCCAAAATCGTATCCCAAGCTTGGATTCGGCCCAGGTGAAGAGGGATGCTTGCGCACCTCTTCTAAAACCCTAATTCCATCAACGGTCGCGAGATGAGTGTCTCAAAGATCATCTCGTCGTCCAACTTCACCGGCTTGGTTATACAACCCTGGTCAGGAGTTAATTGGTCAGTAAGGTATCTTGGTGATCACCACCCGTCACTTTACCACACCATGATGCGGTACCTGCATAGAATACACACGATACTTCACAAGTATCGTCCTCCTGAATAACGCAGTTATTCAATTTAGCATTACATGCTACCTTTTGTGGGTCCCACGACCCATACATTCCAGACATCAATCATGTCACAAAGCGGGCTGGGGTATTGGTCGGCGGTTTACGGCGTGCGGCGCACAACGCGCCATCACAAGAGCGTGTCGGGAAGTCATGGACGGTTAAGTGATGATGGGAGAAGTGGGCAAGCACTGGTCGTGTGACACTAACACATTACTCCACTACTCCATCATTCCACTTTCTCCACTTCCCACGAGATACGAAGGTTAGGCTAAAAGACTTGTATAAATAGGTTCTCCATCTATTTTTTAAACAAGAGCAAGTCCAGGACAACGAGAGGCAAGTGTTGACACAATCGTATTCAAACACGGCCCGATAGCTTACACCACGCAAGCCGGTTCGCTTTCTACGATACAAGTCATTCATAGCCAACAACTTCACGTTCTCAACACCTTCTTCGCTTCCCTCCCTAAGATCAACCTCATCTCCTTCACTTTGTGACCAAAACAAGTCGGAACGGCCATTTCTTGGTTTAGGCGGGACTTGCCTGATTGATCTCTCGAATCTACAAGCACTCACCGCGCAGTGCATTTGTTTAAGGTTTAGACTCATTTCTCATCCACACATCCCAAATTACCAAAACCGGCAGAAATAGTTTTCACCCATAAACACCCGTCTTAGTGATTATTTGATTAGGAAGGGATATACAAATAATGAATTGTGCCCCTGCGTGTTTATAAAGAAAACAAGTTCGGATTTGCAATTATAGTCGTCTATGTCGACGATATGAACATAGTAGGTACTCTTGATGAAATAAGAGAAACCACAAGCTATTTGAAATCCGAATTTGAGATGAAAGATCTTGGGAAAACTCGGATGTGTATATGACTTGAACTAGAACATCGAGCTTGTGGAATATTGATCCACCAGTCTGCATATGTCCAAAACTTACTCAGGAAATTTAATATGGACAAAGTGCACCACTGCTAGCACTTCCATGGTTGGTTGAACTTTAGATGTACATAAAGATCCATTTCGTCCAAAGGAAGATGGCGAAGATGTATTGGGGGTGAATATCCCTATCTAAGTGCAATAGGCGCATTATTGTACTTAGCATAATGTACTCGACCAGGATATCTCGTTCTTAGTGAATTTGTTAGCTAGATATAGCTCGGCGCCAACGCAGCGTTATTGGAATGGTATAAATAATATCTTTAGATGCCTAAAAGGAACCATTGACTTGGGTTTGTTTTATCCCTATGAAGACGAAAGGAGAGATGCTAATGTAATTACGACTCCTTACACCAAGACCCCAAATAATGTTTTGGTTGGTTTTGCTGATGCTGGGTACCTCTCAGACCCATACAAGGGTCGATCACAAACTGGATATGTGTTCACTATCGGGAATACATCGATATCTGGAGATCGACTAAGCAAACCCTTGTGGCTACCTCCACGAACCACTATGAGATCATTGCCCTACATGAGGCGGTTCGTGAGTGTATATGGTTAAGGTCTATCATTACACATATTCGAGGGACATGTGGTTTGAGTTCTACAACTGAAGAGCCAACTTGCATTTACGAAGATAATGCAGCTTGCATCGAACAGATGAAGCAAGGGTATATCAAGGGTGATAATACAAAACATATATCACCGAAGTTCTTTTACAATCAACAACAACAATGTCTTCTAAACATTCAAGTCAGTAAAGAAAAATCTGACGAAAATGTGGCAGACCTATTTACTAAGTCACTACCTAAGTCCACATTTGAAAAACATGTGAGAAGTATAGGACTAAAGAGATTGTCCGAACTTCCATGACTCCATTGGACTAAAGGAATTGCCCACTCCCATGAGTGTATTAGACTAAAGAATTTGTCCTGCATCAGTGGGAGTACCTGATGGTATGTTGAGCTCTTTTCCTTCACCGAGGTTACTTTTTCCCACTGGGTTTTGTTACTCGGAAAGGTTTTTAATGAGACAACAATAATACCATAATACAAATCATGAGGAGATGTCGATATCAGGGGGAGCATCTAACGATGTGATGTTGACATAAAGGTGTGTTGTACTCTTTTCATTCACCGAGGTTTCTTTTTCACACATGGTTTTATTACTCGGCAAGGTTTTTAATGAGACAACAGTAGCACTGAAAATATAACTTCTCGGTTGAGGTTATTCTTCTCTTTCCAAGTGTTCAGGTTTTTGTGCTAAGTATTTTTCCTGACACATTTCTACAAAGGAGAAAAGTCTTGACAAACGACACCATTTCAGAAGCTCAAATATCGTCTTTCTCTTTCGGCCAGTTTTTATCTCGACGAAGTTTTCTGGCAAGGTTTTGACAAACGCAATGAGTATATAATGGTGGTCATCCAAGGGGGAGTGTTGTAGTAACATTTGTAAGAAGTGGCTAACCACACTCCACACATGTCAAGATGCATGTGCTCCTACTCTCAATTACTAGACACATGTAACTCTTTCTCTTTTCCATCCCAACAAGTGTACTAACACAATCATTTCTTCTTTTGTATGTATAGGAACTAAAGGAAATGAAAGAGATGCACTGATTCCCTTGCATTTTGTCTACAATTATCCTTCTTCTCTTTTATGTTTTGTCCCTCTTTTACACGTTATCAGCACCTCCTCTAGCCAATTGAGTACTCATCCTTCAACAACAACAAAAAAGAGGGGGATTTTCCAAAAGAAGGTATACCTTTACTTCTTGATTTATTTAACAAACTATGTCTAATAATGTTATATACATGCATATTTGTCTACTTTCTTTGAAAGTGACATTTTTTTTTTTTGAACTTTATTATCACATGATTGTACTATTTCTTTTGTTTACACCAAAAGATAAAAAAAAACAAAAAAAAAAACATCCATCTGATTTCACTAGCTTATTTTCTATAATGATGATAGTACTTTTGTTTCTTATCACTTGAAAGTGACACTTTTGTCTCTAGTTTACTTACATAAATATCATGTGATACACAAAAATGTGTTTTGTTTTGTTTAATTTATAACAACGAAAAAGAATATTCATCTCACTTTATATTCTAACTCACCATGTGATGTTGTCTACTAATGAAAAAAATGATGTCACTATTTAATAAAACTTATTGGGAAAATTAGTATAATGACTAGGCATGTATATATGTATCTATATAATTATTTTATATGTTACTTATATATATATGTATGTATGTTAATTATTTTTCTTTTATGCCATGAAAATTCTAGTATTTTATTTTTATCAAATAAACATCATATATGTATACATCAATGATGTTATCCCCAATAAATGTTATAATTGCGACTTAAATTCCAATAATCTTATATACGTATATAAATGATAAATGGGCTGGTAGTTTATTTTTTTTAACAGACCTATTTTTAGTTGACTATTTTGTCAACCTTATTACCAAATTGTTTGCAATTTTTAAACCATAAAGAAATTTGGTTTGCAAACAAAGTTCCCTTGTTAAAACCATAAAGAAGCCTGGTTAATTAATTTTGTGGACTGGGTTATGATCAGAGATTGGACTATATGACATATCCGTATTACCTAGAAAACCATAAAGAAATTTGGTTATGGGAAAATGATACCGGGATTTGTCGTGGACTCGGAAGGACTTGAGCACCATATTAATGTCCTTTATTTTGTCTATGTAGATGGACCCAATTCGACCAGAATTTGAACTTTTGGACTCAGCAGTACTTGAGTACCACCGTTGGGTAGCTGATGTCGAAACAACATTCGTGGCAAAGGAATTCACCTCCACTATCAAGCCATCTGCCGACGCTGCTCCGGCAACTGAGAAAGACAAAGCTAATGCTCTTATGTTCCTCAAGAGGCATATCGATCCTAACCTGTGTTAGGGTTATCATCACTTGAAGACACCAAAAGAGTTATGGGATGCTCTCGATAGCCGTTTTGGGAACATTCATGATTCCTTAATACCACAATTGAACGTCTTGTGGAACGAAATCCGCTTTCTCGATTATGTAAAAGTGAATAATTTCCAAAAAGACATGCTGCAAATACAGGCACATATGGACTTTTGTGGAAAGAAACTTACTGATGAGGAAATGATTCAGAAAACCCTATCGACCTTTCCTACCTCTTCCATGATACTAGCAAACCAGTATCGTTTAGAGGTAGATAACAAAAGAATCACCACATTAAGTAGGTTGATAAACTTACTGCAAGTAGCCGAAAGGCACAATGAGATTCTTGTTAACAACAATGCCAGAGCTGTCGGGAAAAAGAAAGTTCCCGAAGCTAACCATGGCAAGGTCAATAAAGGAAAGGGCCCCAAAGGAAAGAAGGCTCGACATTCTGATTCACATCCCCATGATCCATACCCACGTGGAGATAACACCTCTCGTGGAAGATGACGTAAGGGACATAATCGAGGTCGAGGGCGAAATGGTCATTCTAATGTTTGGCATAGAGAAGGAACTTCTGGCCATAATGGTAGTGATCCTAAGTTCGAGAAAACCCCTACGAATCCCACCAATAAAAAGTTTTCAGATGGAAGTGTGACTTGTTTTAAGTGTGGATTCACCGGACATTGGTACAAGCATTGCAAGGCTAGCGCCAATGTAGCTGCGAGCTACAAAAAGTACCGGGAAGCTATCGAACAAGAGGCTAACTATCTGAAGAAAATACCGTTACCCCTGACGCTAACCTCACAATCTCAGATTTCCTGGGAAACGAGGACTTTGCCCCAACAATGGATGTTCGACTTTTCTGGGCCTAAACATTTAGTTTCTTGTTTCATGGCTTGCTAGAATCTGTTGTTTTAATAGGTTGTTAGTTGCTTTGAGGTACTTTATGTTTTCTTAGTCTACCGTTTGTTTAATGGTTTGAGTAGGTGGTGTTGTTGCTAAACATGTTCTTAGCATCTTTATGTTATGTGTGTGGATTATCTATGAGTACTTGTTTTCTATCATGTTCAATAGAATTTTACTTTGTTTATGATAATCTATTGGTTTAGCATGTATATTAGAATGGAAAGGATGCCATTCTAATGGAACATATTTCTCTAAAGAAAATGAGATAAACTGTTCATTTTTATAACCTTTCTGCCTAATGTACTTGTAGGAATGTCTCAAGGAGAAATTGAATGTCTAGCTGATAGTGCAACCACCCACACTATCCTACGAAATAGACAATTATTTGTTAGTTTTACTCCTTATAATACATTTGTGACTACGATGATTGTATCATCACAAGTAATCATTGGGCGAGGTACTTTGCCCAATTCTTATTGCCAAACGGCACAATGATTAAAGTCACGAAGCTCTATATGAACCAAGAGCTCATCGCACTTTGTTGAGTTTCAAGGATATCCGTGCAAATGGTTATCACTTGGAAACTCACTGTGAAAAATGGAATTTAGTACATATACGTAACCTCTAATGAATGCGAAGGAAGCGCATCTTAGAGAAACTAATGAGCCAATCTAGTGGATTGTATATCACTCCTATTAGGATTATTGAATCCCATGTTGTTACCAACGATGAACTGTTGGCCAGTGACTTATATAAGCTTTGGCACGATCGACTAGGGCACCCAGGTCGTGATATGATGATCCGTGTTTTGAAGAACTCACACGGACATCCCTTCTTTCGAATGAAAAATAAAATGGGTAAACAGATTGTTACAATGCGAGTAACAATGTGCTTTCTAAAATAAATGATACACAATCTAGGTCTTCTAATGCAAGAGAAGCGCAACCTTCGTCTTCCAAAGTAATTGAAGCGCACCACGTGTCCCATTCTTCTTCGTTGTCCTTATCGAAGGCACATCGCTCATTACGCAAAGTTTGTTCTTTAGCAAAGACGGGGTCGAGACCATCCTATGCTAAAGATACCAAACAAAATATTCCATTTTTACAAAGAATACAAGGTGATATTTGTGACCTATACATCAGAATGCGGACCATTCGGGTATTTTATGGTTCGGTTGATGCTTCGACCCGCTGGTCACATGTTGCATTGTTGTCCACAAGAAATGCTGCATTTGCAAATCTCCTAGCACAAATTGTATGACTAAGGGCTCACCACCCTGATCATCCAATCAAGTCTATCGAGACTTGATAATGCTAGAGAATTTACATCTAAAGGATTTGATGATTTACGTATGTCTAATGGAATTGACATAGAGCATCACGTACCCCATGTACACACGCAAAATGGTCGCGCAGAAGCTACCATCAAAAGGTTACAGATGATAGCTAGGGCATTGGTTATGCGTTCCAACCTGCCTATTACTGCATGGGGGTACGCCATATTACATGCAACATTACTTATTCGCTTTAGACCCACTGCTAGCCAACCATTTTTCGCGTACCGGTTGGTAGCTCGGATATGATCCCGATATTTCACATTTACGCATATTTGGTTGTGCCGTATACGTGCCTATTACGCCCCACAACGTACTAAGATGGGTCCACAAAGACGAGTAGGTATTTATGTTGGATACGAATCCCCAACAATTATCCGCTACTTAGAACCTTTGATGACGATCTCTTTCTGGATAGATTTGCGGATTGTCACTTTGATGAGACAACCTTCCCCGTCGTTAGCGGGGTATGGAAAATGACTTCCAAAGGGAACGACGGGGAATTGTCGTGGTGTGTTCCCACGTTGTCTCATCTTGATCCCCGCACTCCACAATACGAAAGTGAAGTGAAAAGAATTATCGATCTTGAGAATGTGGCAAATTCAATGCCGATGCATTTTCGATATTGCTAAAGTGACGAGATCACATATACCCCGGCTGCAAACGTGCCTGCAAGGTTGGAAATTCCCGACAAGGTAAAAGGTACCATAAATATAGGTACCAAGGCTGCACTTAGTGGAAGTGCGGCGAGGTCATGGCCCCCAAAAGGAAGAGGGGGAGACCACTTGGTTCGATCGATACTCATCCAAGGAAGAAAAGGGCGAGTAAGGCACAAACCGATCCATATATCATCTATCGATAATCCATCTCATGAGATTGTCTCTGATTATAGTTATTTCCATGAATCATTACTTGGGGACGCCCCGAAGTTTGAATTGATTCCAAAGAACAAAGAAATCTCTATGGATTGTGAAAGTTCATACGTATTGATGGAAAGATCCTCCACGTATATTGATGATATATTCGCAAACACTGTTGCTCGAGAGATTATAGAGCACGATGATATCGAACCACACTATATTGCAGAATGCCAAAAGAGAGCAGATTGGCCTCAATGGAGAGATGCAATCCAGGCTGAACTAGATTCACTGGCAAAAAGACAGTATTTGGTGTGGTAGTGCTAACCCCGCCAGTGTAAAGCTGTTGGACATAAATGGGTATTTGTTAGAAAGTGTAATGAGAAGAATAAAGTCTTGAGATATAAGGATCGCCTTGTGGCGCAAGGTTTCTCACAACGCCCTGGGATTGATCACGAAGAAACGTACTCTCATGTAATGGACGTCATAACGTTCCGTTACTTAGTCAGCTTAGTAGTTTCAGAAGGACTTGAAATGCAACTTATGGATGTGGTTACCGCATATCTCTATGGGGATCTTGATACAGAGATATTCATGAAAGTTCCAGATGGACTTCCATTCCCCAAATCAAGTAACTCTAAACCACTTGAGTGCGTTTGCAATACTGATTGAAACGCTCACTTTACGGATTAAAGCAATCCAGGACGGATGTGGTATACCCGTCTTAGTGATTATTTGATTAGGAAGGGATATACCAATAATGAATTGTGCCCCTGCATGTTTATAAAGAGAACAAGTTCCGGATTTGCAATTATAGCCGTCTATGTCGACGATATGAACATAGTAGGTACTCTTGATGAAATAAGAGAAACCGCAAGCTATTTGAAATCCGAATTTGATACCTAAAAGGAACTAGAACATCGAGCTTGTGGAATATCAATCCACTAGTCTGCATATGTCCAAAAGTTACTCGGGAAATTTAATATGGACAAAGTGCACCCTGCTAGCACTCCCATGGTTGGTCGAACTTTAGATGTACATAAAGATCCATTTCGTCCAAAGGAAGATGGCGAAGATGTATTGGGAGCTGAATATCCCTATCTAAGTGAAATAGGCGCATTATTGTACTTAGCACAATGTACTCGACCATATATCTCGTTCTCAATGAATTTGTTAGCTAGATATAGCTCGGCGCCGACGCATCGTTATTGGAATGGTATAAAGAATATCTTTAGATACCTAAAAGGAACCATTGACTTGGGTTTGTTTTATCCTATGAACACGAAAGGAGAGATGCTAATGTAATTACGACTCCTTACACCAAGACCCCAAATAATGTTTTGGTTGGTTTTGCCGATGTTGGGTACCTCTCGAGACCCACACAAGGGTCGATCACAAAACTGGATATGTGTTCACTATCGGGGAATACATCGATATCCTCGGAGATCGACCAAGCAAACCCTTGTGGCTACCTCCACGAACCACTCTGAGATCATTACCCTACATGAGGCGGTTCGTGAGTGTATATGGTAAAGGTCTATCATTACACATATTCGAGGGACATGTGGTTTGAGTTCTACCACTGGAAGAGCCAACTTGCATTTACGAAGATAATGCGGCTTGCATCGAAGCAGAGATGAAGCAAGGGTATATCAAGGGTGATAATACAAAACATATATCACTGAAGTTCTTTTACAATCAGCAACAACAATGTCTTCTAAACATTCAAGTCAGTAAAGTGAAATCTGACGAAAATGTGGCAGACCTATTTACTAAGTCATTAACTAAGTCCACATTTGAAAAACATGTGAGAAGTATAGGACTAAAGATATTGTCCGAACTTCCATGACTCCATTGGACTAAAGGAATTGCCCACTTCCATGATTGTATTAGACTAAAGAATTTGTCCTGCATCAGTGGGAGTACCTGATGGTATGTTGAGCTCTTTTCCTTTACCGAGGTTACTTTTTCCCATTGGGTTTTGTTACTCGGAAAGGTTTTTAATGAGACAACAATAATAATATCATAATACAAATCATGAGGAGATGTCGATACCAGGGGAGCATCTAACGATGTGATGTTGACATAAAGGTGTATTGCACTCTTTTCACTCACCGAGGTTTCTTTTTCACATAGGGTTTTATTACTCGGCAAGGTTTTTAATGAGACAACAGTAGCACCGAAAATATAACTTCTCGGTTGAGGTTATTCTTCTCCTTCCAAGTGTTCAAGTTTTTGTGCTAAGTATTTTTCCTGACACATTTCTACAAAGGAGAAAAGTCTTGACAAACGACACCATTTCAGAAGCTCAAATATCGTCTTTCTCCTTCGGCCAGTTTTTATCTCGACGAAGTTTTCTGGCAAGGTTTTGACAAACGCAATGAGTATATAATGGTGGTCATCCAAGGGGGAGTGTTGTAGTAACATTTGTAAGAAGTGGTTGACCACACTCCACACATGTCAAGATGCATGTGTTCATACTCTCAATTACTAGACACATGTAACTCTTTCTCTTTTCCATCCCAACAAGTGTACTAACACAATCACTTCTTGATAGACACATTTTTGTGTCTGAATTGCCCTCAGTGTCTCTATTGTTAGTGCTCGATTTTGTGCTTATTTTGGTGTTTTGTGTGTGTGGGTAATTTTTTGGAAATAATCATTGTTGGAAAAATCGCCTCGAAAAATGACCCGGAGCAGCCTCGGAGAACGCCTACTATTCGGACTCTCGGTTTGAATAAGGGGCACCCCAACTGATAAGGGGTATCCCCATGGTTATTTACACCCAGGGGTGCCAGCTGCTATTTGCACACCCGTACAGGATTAAGGAGAGGACAGCTTCTTCTCAAATTTAAATCAGAAAAATGGCGGGAAAAAGCTAACATGCTACGACAGATTTAGGGTTGGCATTTTGGACGGGATTGAAGGAGACTCAACGTTTGGTAATTGTTGGGAAGACTTGACTAATCTTAACAGGCAAGGTATGGTTGATTTCGTCAGCTAAAATTGACTAGATACTCGGTGAGAAGAAAATAGAGAAATGGGAGATATTCACGCGATGTGTTGTTGTGCTGAGAAGTTTGACTGTGTCTATTTGTGTATATCACGTGTTTGGAGAAATTGGGAGAGTTTTATCTAACTATAAACTCGTGAGAAGATACGTACAGAGGAGTTATTCCCTTTGAGGAGATAAAAAAAGGAAAAATATATTCCCGAGTAAATGAAGATTATTTTGAAGTTATTACCGATATTTCTTAGCTCGCCATGTATAAATAGGTTGTTGGTGTAACAGGAGAAGAGACGGAGAGATTAGGGAGAATTTAGAACATCACAGAGTCGAGAAAATCAAGTTGCAGGATACACCATTTTCTGTTGCTGCCAAGAACACCAAGAACATTAGACCCAAAAAGACAGTCGTTTATCAACAGTGTTAACGACAATTAGGTGAGGGTCGCAGAGCTACGGTAACAGCAGCATTTCATCTTTATCGTTCTTTGTAACAGTGTTTGAAACAATTATAAACGTTGCAAACACCCGATTTTCATCTTTTTCTCCATTTCATCTTTGTAAACACCCTTTGAGCAATAATAATGATTTTTGAGCGTGTTTCCAACATGATGAGCGACTAATTCTCTCACAACCAAGGCAATGAGGAAGCTATTTACGCATGAATAATTGGTAATTATTTATTTTCTCTAATTTATAATTTATAATTCACTCAATCTTTGCTTTTGCGAGTTTTTAATTGTTTGCAAAATTTTCTTCATTAGTTGTGATTCAATTAGATAGGTTATGCTTTGTTTAGATAATCTATGCTTAGGGGATACAATTAATTTTTAAGAATTTGTCTGATTATATGTGATAATAAATAAGGGACTTAAAAGATAATTAGAGTTTTGGCTTATTTACCATAATTTATGTAAAGACCCGCAAGCTCGTTAACGCTATTAGACCAGTCAAGAGACGTTTAGTCGCTAATAATTCGATTAATTAGATGTGAATTTTAATTAATAGGAATTACCTAACAACGATCTAGATACGAAACTAGTATTGTTATATAGATCTCGAAAAGTTATACGAAATGGACTACTCAAACGTGTCATTTGGATACCGGACGAAGAATTAATCATCAGATACTTTGGAAGGGAGAAATAGTCTTTCTGCTTTAAACTGCCCCAGCTTCCCAGATCATTTTGGTGGGCGCCTTTATCATTTTCCTCTTTGGTCTTATCTAGCCTAGTCGAGCAGATAAGCTAATTTTCTATTTTCTTCTTCTTCTTTCTTCGTCAGTTTCTCTTTCCCTGTTCTTCTTCTGCTGAGAGTTTGAGAATCAAAAGTAAGGATTTTAAGATCGAATCAAGAGTAGAAAGATCAAGGAAGGGTTGTTGGTGGTGATGATTGTGTTGTGGTAGATTTGGAGTTAAAAGAAGTGACGGGTTAGAGAAGATTAAGTTAGGGTTTGAGAAATAAATGAGTTTAGGTTTCATTTGAGGTTCAAAGAAGAATTAGAAGATGGAGATGATGGTTTAGGGGATTGAATTAAGATGGGTTTGTTCTTAGTTGTTATTTGATTGAAGCTGTAGGGTTGTTTGAGGATTGAATTTGAAATTAGGGTTTCTTAGAGAATTAATTCAAAGTGGATTTAGTGATGTACAAGATGAATTGAGGATTGGGTTTTGATGATTGATGAACGGGATGAAGTTAATTGGTTGATATGAGCTGTTCGTGAAGAATTGGAGAAATTAGAGTTTATGTTCTGTTCCTCCCCAAAATTTAGAATTAAGGATTCATGGGAAAGTTCAGGGAAGGTCGGAAGATGAAATTGAGTTTGAGATAAGAGTAGAATCAATCTTAATTGGTGGTGGTTCTTACTTTGGTATTGAATCAAAACTCAGAGATATGTGGAAGAGGTAAATATGGGTTCTTATTTGATGTTTCTTTTATTGTGTGATTTTGATTATGAGTTGCAAGATTTGAGTTGGGTTTTGTGGATTTGGGAAAGAGGATGTTGTTTAGTGTTCAATTAGAGAGGTTTTGGTTTACATAGAATTGGTTTTGATGTGAACGATATATATTTGTATTGTGTTGAGATGTCTTGAGTGGTGATGAAGAGATCTGAATTGGAATCATCTCTTGGGTGACTATTGTAACTCATGAAGTTTGGGTATGAGCTTGTGGTAAGTGATATGAGGAAGCTGTTACTTGTGGTTGAGTTAAGAAGTTGTATGAACTGGTGTTGCTGAGTTCATGTATTTGTTTATGAAGTCAGTATAAGGAACTGGACAAGGGAATTAGTGTTATGTATGAGTTGTAGATAGGAAGAAGGATGACAGTTATTATCATGGGATGGTGGAATTGATTATGATGAATGTAGTTGAATTCTTATTAATCTGATGTATGGACTGGTGCAGGTAGTGATTGTGAAGAAGATGTTGTTATGGAAGGGGATTTTGTAAGTGAATTGATAAATGGATAACATGTTTAGTTGGATATAAGAGTTTCAAGTAATTGGGTTTGTTAGTAGACTGGAGGTGCTAATGTATGAATTGTAGTTGAAATGGTGGAGGCAAGGAGTAATTGGAAGTAGAACTAATCATTGAAAGAGTGTCATGGTTTAAGTACAGACTGTGTAGTTCAGATTGTAAGAGTAACTGCAAGTGCAAGTGGTGGTGCTGGTCATGCAAGGTGGAATGAATTTTTAATGAATGTGAAGTTATTTCCCTGGTGGTGTGTGGAAGTGGTGATTAGGTCATTTACTTCACTTCAATGAAGTGTTATTTGTAGGTATTGGATTTGGAATGTGTCAGAGACTTGGAAAGAAAACCTGTGATGTTGTTTGGATATTGATTGTTCTTAGTAGTGTTTCTAGCTCAGGATTGCAACTACAGATTAAGGTCATTAGATTTTGTAATTGTAATTGAATTGTAGTTATTTGAATTGATTGAGTTGCTGCAATAGATGTTTTGGTTTAGACCTGTTAGTCATCCCAGTCAGTCTAGCTGACTTACCTGACTCAGACTATCTGACTGAGTTGAATCAGTTTAACTCAGTTGACTCTGTGGACTTTGACTCGTTGACCGTTTATCCCTGGACTTTGACCTTTGACTGGACGTTGACTGTTAGTTGAACCATTTGACCATCATTGACCGTTAGTTGACCCAGTTGGGTCAGCACTTGTGTAATGGGTCGAGTCTAGTGGACTTGGGCTTAGTGTCATGTATTCTTAATTTGATGTTTTGGACTCTTATAGTCTAAATTAGCCTTTTGTTTCTTCTATAAGGTTGTAGATATTCATAAGACTTAGCTATAGACTATATAACCAATCTAATTGAATTAATAAACCTTAGATTTGCTAAAGATAGATAAATAAAAGATATAGAACCATAAGTGGGCTTAGAATCATTAGATAAACTTGTATGAGTTATGTTATGAGCCTTGTGTGAGCCATTTTGGCTAGATTCTCGAGTTCTTGTGTGATTAACAGTTAGTTATTAACAACGATCGATTCAAAGGATGAACCAGTGGATCGTGGATCTCGAGGTAGGCGAGGCTTGTCATCAAAAGAGGTGGGAATACATTTGAATCTATGGTAACCATTGTTGTTTTGTTTCACAAAAGTTTATGTTTAACAAATTCATGCATTATCTCGCTTGTGTATTCATTGCATTGTTTTATTTTGAATTTGAAAGAATTGTTGTTTCTTTTAATCTTTCCATTGCTTGGAAAGGAATTGTAATGCTTTGTATGTCTTTATGAAATGTTTGGGAAATAAGAATTTCCATTTGTATGCTTAATAGGTGTGTAAGGAAGTGGTCGACACCTATTAGGAAAATGATAGGTGTGTAAGGAATTGGTCGACACCTATCTGGAAAACGAGAATTTTTCCATGCGTGGTATATAGGATATTTGCTCCTTCATTTATATCTACATGAATTCGAGCTTTTATGCCTAATAGGTGTGTAAGGAATTAGTCGACACTAATATAAACTAATAGGGTGTGTAAGGAATTGGTCGACACTTAATATATACATTGTTTGAAGAAGGAGTTAGTTCCATATACATGATTGTTTAAATCTGTGAATTGATTGCCTTTTAATATTTAGGAAAAACATGTAATGTTTTCTAGATCATTTCAGTGTTTACTTGAAAGTTGAATGTTATTTCTATTGGGCACCCCTTTTAGGGATGATGTGCTCACCCATTCCCACTTTCAGTTTCAGAGACAGTCATTTGCGTAGCGAAAGCTTCAAGCGTTGACTTCGTTAGTTGGTTAACTTCTCCTATGTTTATTATGTTGTATATTCTATTTGTAAACCAAATGACTATTGTATATGTATCAATTGAGAGGAGTTCTTGTATATGTATGTTTCAGAGAGGGGCTAGTTTTTGGGTTAAGTTTTGAAGCAGATTTCTTAATTGAATGCTTAAGATTATGATTTAGATTCTTAGTGCCTCTTTATTTTAGCTAATCTCTTGGATTAGTCAGATGCTAGCTTTGGGGCGCTACAATTTATTCATGTGTAATAGTGGAATCAGTGTCTTGGTTATTCCTAATATCTTGAAATCAAATTTTGAGTTAAGTTTTCTTTATTTTTAAGTTTTATAAGTCTAAAATCTATTGCTTTCACAAGTCTCAACGAACCTTTTACTACAACTCAATTGAAAATCACATCAATTTTTGGCGCCGTTGTCGGGGACTTGTCTTTAGGCTAGAGTTTTTAGATTTTTTTTTTTTTTTTTAGGTTTTTATTTATTTGTTCTACTTTACGTTTTTGGGTTTTTGTCTTTTTACTGCAGATTTTGGAATTTGGAGCGAAAGAAAAATTTGCCAAGCTTTTGGTGAATACTTAAAGATTTGGAGTTAAAGACAAATCGAAAGGAGCGAAAGAAGAAGATTTTTTTTTAAAAAAAAAGAGAGAAAAAAAAAAAGAGAGAAATTTTTATTTTTTTTTAGATATTATTTTTGTTAGACTTTCTTTCTCCTTTGCACTTTATTTTTGGACTTTGGACTTTAAACTTTGGGACATTATTTTTAAACCCTACGAAAGGGTAGTTTAAATATAAAGCGTGTGCGAAGAAGGACGGTGTACGATATCGCCTCGGCCCCTTAGGTTCGTACATAACATAGGAGTCGTGGCCCGAGTCGACTACAACGGTTCATCCCCGTCCGGAAGGAGGTAAGTTTGTTGAAACACTCGCGAATCCCCCGTCGCCGGGTTCTTGTATTCCTTCGTTTGCATATATGTCGAGGAACCGAATCTTACCGCTTTAATTTCCTAGTAAAGGGCAAGGCCTGGCCATACAAGATAAGGGTTCGGATTTCATCACCGTTCTCTTCTTGCCTGCCTTAGGAAAACAATACTTAACGCGAACCTAAGCTCTAAAATTTGGAATAGAACGAGAAGGATAGGGTAACAAGCTTAATAGGAAAGTCACTCGAAAAATATTGGTTACTCTTTTAAGCATACTTTGAAGTTCATGATGGTTTTGTGAGTTGAATGCGTGACTGCGCCGCCTTGTAATGCGATGAGGCCTTGGGTATCAAAGCTCCACGCATGACTTCCTCGCTCTATTCAACTTACTTAAACTCGGATTGATTCGAGAGGGGTTTGCTTTCAGATTGTAACGAATTCCCTTTCGAAGGATTAGAAATTTGGTCTAGAAAACAATCTAAGTGGAGCCATCATGCTTTTTGTTTGCTAGAATTCACTAGGTTTGCTGTGGTGGAGTCAGCCTTGTTTGTGTTTGCATAGAACTTCCCTTCCTTTTAGGATTTTTTTTCTTTTTATTTTGTTTTTTCTGGTGTATGCCCGAGGTTATTAGAGAGCGGGCTTGGAAAAGAAACACTCTAGGTCGTTTGATTAGTGACAAACCTAGTAGTTCTTCTTGTGAAGGCGGGGAAATCGAAGACTCTTCTTTTGAGAGCCCCGTTTTTGGAAACTTCAGTTTTGAGAATCTGTCTCTTCTTGAGGAAAGTACCCCTAGTACTTCGGTTGTGGCCGATGGCAACTTTGAAAGATTACATGTTCCCAACTAGGACCAACCGAGCTTCGTGCATTAATTAAATTGCCGGACCAATACGGCTAATTTCGAGATAAAACCTAGTATTCTTGGATGATCCCTATATTCTTAGGAAAAGATGATGAGAACCCTTATTTTCATATTAGAGACTTTGAGGAAATTTGTGGGACAGTTAGAATAAAAGACCTTACTGATGAAGTTTTGAAACTTAAGATGTTCCCCTTTTCCTTGAAGGATAAAGCCAAGACCTGTCTAAACAACCTACCATCTGAATCCATTGAAACATGGCAGGAACTTATTGTTGCTTTCTATGAAATTCTACCCTAAGCATAAAGCTGCAGCTGTTAGGCGAAGAAAATTAGTGCTAGTGTGCAACAAGAGGGAGTCTCTTTATAGGTTTTTAGAGAGATTCAATGATCTCCTATCCCAGTGTCCTCACCATGGATTTGATAAGATGAAACTTCCAGAGATTATTTATGATGGTTTAGACTATTCGACCAAAGCCATGGTCGAGTCTATGTGCGCTAGTGAGTTCACTAATAAAAGTGCTAAGGATGCCTTTACCTTCTTAGGAGTTGTCATTTGAGAAATCCCAATAGTGGGAGTCTTGTGTTGAACCCCTAAGAGACTCTTGGTCAATAGAAGTAGCACCAATGTGGTAGATACAAGCTTCGGGTCAGATGCTAAGTTTGTTGTTTTGTCTAGAAGGTTAGAAGCTTTGGAAATGGGTCAGTTTAAACATAGGTACCTTGTTGAACCTAATAGAACCTCTCAAGTCTCTAGTTGTGGAATAGAGCCCGATAACTCATTTTGGGAAGGTCGGGTTAGTTAAGAGCAAGCCCATGTTGTCTATAACAACTCTAGGTTTGAAAACCGTCGAGAAGTTTGACCCATACTCGAGACCTATAATCCTGGTTGGAGAAACCATCCTAATTTTCTTGGTCTAAGGGCGAGAATCAAGGTCGATCTAGTAATTCTCGGCCTCCCAGGTTTTGGTTATAATAAGAATTCTTGAGGTCAAGCCCGGTTCAGAACCCTTCGAGAATAGAATGACTAGCTTAGAGGAATCTCTTAGTATACTAAAAAGAGCGGAGGATATGTTAACTCGAGCCAGGAAATGTTAGTAAAGAGCCAGGGTAATTTTCAAGAGGAAACCAAACAGAATTTTAAGAATAATTCCAGTCTCTTGCTAAATTAGAACTTCAAGTCGGCCAAATAGCTAAGTTCCTTAGTGAGAGAGAAGATGGAAGGTTCCTAGTCATACCGATCCTAATCCTAAAGGAGAGAAATTGTACAATCATGTGAATTCTATTACAACCCTTAGGAGTGGGAAGAAAGTTGACAATAAGGTCGCCATGCTCCCGAAAGTGAACATCTTGTAGTTCACCCTTCTCGAGGCAGAAAATGAGGAGACTGATAGAGTCTCTAAAGATACCAATGAGGGTCTGTTGAGCCGGCTTTATTCCCGAGCCCCGTTCCCCACTGCTAGTTCCAACTAAGAGGGAGTCTAACTTTAATGATATATTGGAGGTTTTTAAGCGAGTTACTATCAACCTCCCATTGTTGGATGCGATTAAGCGATTCTCGCTTATGCCAAGTTTCTTAAGGACTTGTGTACACGAAAGCGTAAGCTTAGTGTTCAAAATAAAGCCTTCCTAGATAGTCACGTGAGTTCTATTATTCTGAATACCACTACTCCTAAGGATAAAGACCCGGGGTCCCCTACTATTTCTTGTACAATAGGTAAACACCGTGTTGAGAAAGCTTTGCTTGACTTAGGAGCCTGTGTGAACTTACTCCCATACCATGTGTACCTTAATCTAGGACTTGGTGAGATGAAACCTACCGAGATGACTCTTGATTAATGATAAGTCCGTTAAAATTCCTCGGGGTGTGATCGAGGATGTTCTCATAGAGGTCGACAAGATACCGGTAATTTTAGGTCGCCGTTTTTAGCTACATCCAATGCGATCATTAGCGTCGAACCGGTATTATGAATTTGTCTTTTGGTAATATGACTATTGAGCTGAACGTCTTTCATATTAGTAAGCTACCCTCTAAACTAGATGACTCGAGCATAGAAGAGGTAAACATGATAGGAACATTAGTCGAGGAGTCATTACCAAACACTTTGTTAGAAGATACATTAGAGAAATTCCTAGCTCACTTTGGGATTGATTTTGATAATGATGATGTGATTAATGAGGTGAATGCTTTGTTAGATTCAACCCCTTTGTTAGACACTAGTAATGGATGGAAACCTAAGTTCGAACCACTACCAGTTTCTAAGTCTACCCTAGTTCCTTCGTTAGAAGAGCCTCCTAAGTTGGACCTAAAACCATTGCCGGATACCCTGAAGTATGTGTTTTTAGGCCCATCTGAAACTTTACTGTGATTGTTGCTTCCGGCTTGGATAGTGATCAGGAAAGTAGGCTAGTGACCGTCCTTCAAAACAACAAGGAAGCTTTAGGGTGGACCATAGCGAGACATTAAGGGTATAAGTCCTATTGTTTGTATGCATCAGATTTATTTAGAGGAAGATACCAAACCTTCTAAGGAGATGCAACGAAGACTAAACCCTAATATGAAAGAAGTAGTTCGAACCGGGTTCTTAAGTTGTTAGATGCGAGGCATTATCTACCCCATTTCGGACTGAGAAGTGGGTCAGCCCCGTTCGATTGTTCCCAAGAAATCCGCTATTACCGTAGTCCCGAATGATAATAATGAGTTAATCCCAACCCGAGTGACCACGGGTTGGCGTGTTTGTATTGACTATAGGAAATTCAACAAGGTCACTAGGAAGGACCACTTTCCCCTTCCCTTTATCGACGAGATGCTAGAGAGATTAGCTGGACATAGTCATTACTACTTTTTAGATGGCTACTCGCTATAATCAGATCGTTATTTCCCCGGAAGACCGGGAGAAAACCACTTTTACATGTCCCTTTGGTACCTTTGCGTATAGATGCATGCCTTTCGGGCTATGTAACGCCGCCCTGCGTTGCATGATGAGCATATTTTCGAGATATGGTAGAACGGTTCATAGAGGTCTTTATGGATGATTTTTCAGTGTTTGGTTCGTCTTTCGATGAGTGCTTGCATCATTTGTCATTAGTGTTGACTAGGTGTAAGGAAAAGAATCTAGTGCTTAATTGGGAGAAATGTCATTTCATGGTTCGATCGGGAATTGTTTTAGGGCATATCGTATCTTCTAAGGGTATAGAGGTAGATAAAGCCAAGACCTTATCAAGACTTTACGAGTCCCAAAACCGTAAAAGATATTAGGTCATTCTTAGGGCATGCGAGGTTTTTATCGTCGATTCATTAAGGATTTAGCTTGATTTCTAGACCTCTTTGCAATTTGCTTGCAAAAGACGTTAAGTTTGTCTTTGATGATGCTTGTTTAGAGGCTTTTGAGAAGCTTAAGACTTTACTTACTACTTCCCCATAGTCCGGGCACCCAACGTGGAACCTACCCTTTGAGATCATGTGCGATGCCCAGATTATGCTATTGGTGTTGTCTAGGTCAGCGAGAAAACAAATTACTTCATGTGATTTACTATGCTAGCCAAAACTCGAATGATGCCCAGTTGAACTATACCACTACGAGAGAAGGAATTGTTGGCCATTGTGTTTGCCTTAGACAAGTTTAGACCCTATCTCTTAGGTTCTAAGATCGTAATCTATACTGATCATGCTTTTGCTTTGAAATACCTTTTTGTCTAAGAAGGATACCAAACCTAGATTGATTAGATGGATCCTTTTATTACAAGAATTTTGTCCAGACATTAGAGACAAAAAAGGGTGCGAGAAAATGTAGTAGCGAGACCACTTGTATGCAGGCTAGTTGTTAGTTCCCCGATGATTCCCTTCATATAAGGGATAGCTTTCTGATGAACAATTGTTATCTCTGTTTCCCAATCACCTTGGTATGCAAATATAGTGAATTATCTTGTTCTTTGGTCGAATGCCCCAACATTGGGGTAAACAAGATCGTTCTAGGTTTTTAGCCGAGGTTAAGCACTTCTTTTGGGATGATCCTTATTTGTTTAAGTATTATCGGACAGATTATTAGGAGATGTATACACGAGAGTGACCGGTCCAAGTATTATTTCCTTTTGTCATGATCATGCTTGTGGGGGTCACTTTAGTGCTAAGAAGATCTTTGCTAAGATATTAGGTGTGGATTCTATTGGCCTTCGTTGTTTAAAGACTCCCATAGTTACTGTGTTACTTGTGAACGTTGCCAGAAATTAGGAACCATTTCCCGTAGGAACATGATGCCCTTGAACCCTATTTTAGTTGTCGAGGTCTTTGATGTGTGGGGTATTGACTTTATGGGTCCGTTTCCTAATTCTTTTGGTAACCTATTGTTGATGGTGGTTTTTAACAAGGGGTAAAATCGTAAAACCCCATGACCTAGTGTTACCCGCAACACATTAACTAAGAGCATTTAACTCAGGTGTAAATAATTAATAGGGGTATTTTTCAAAATACCAGATTATGGTTTTCGACCACGGAACCCTAATTCCAAAACCCATGCGTGGCTGCGCACCATGGCAACAATGCCAAACCAAGCCGCTGCTGCGCACCATGGCAACAATGCCAAACCAAGCCGCACACTGTGCACCATGGCAACAATGCCAAACCAAGCCGCACACTGCGCACCATGGCAACAATGCCAAACCAAGCCGCACACTGCGCACCATGGCAACAACGCCAAAACCAAGCCGCACTGCTGCGCACCATGGCAACAATGCCAAACCAAGCTGCACATCGCGCACCATGGCAACAATGCCAAACCAAGCCGCACATCGCGCACCATGGCAACAATGCCAAACCAAGCCGCACACTGCGCACCATGGCAACAATGCCAAACCAAGCCGCACACTGCGCACCATGGCAACAATGCAAACCAAGCCGCACCTGCGCACCATGGCAATAATGCCAAACCAAGCCGCCTCATTGCGCACCATGGCAACAACGCCAAAACCAAGCCGCACACTGCGCACCATGGCAACAATGCCAAACCAAGCCGCACTGCTGCGCACCATGGCAACAATGCCAAACCAAGCCGCTGCTGCGCACCATGGCACCAACGCCAAAACCAAGCCGCACACTTGCGCACCATGGCAACGGCGCCAAAACCAAACTACATATCGCACTCATTGGCAACCATGCCAAACTAAGTCGCTATGCCATTGGCACATGCCAAATATAGCGCCTAGGCTTGCAAAACGTGCAACTAGGTCAACATGGCCGTACGTGCCATTGGCACATCCCAACACGTACCACAAGCCATATTTCCAAGCCTCTATGCCATTGGCACATGCCAAATATAGCGCCCTAGGCTTGCAAAATGTGCAACTAGGTCAACATGGCCGTACGTGCCATTGGCACATCCCAACACGTACCACAAGCCATATTTCCAAGCCGCTATGCCATTGGCCCACGTGCCATTGGCACATGCCAACACGTACCACAAGCCATATTTCCAAGCCGCTATGCCATTGGCACATGCCAAATATAGCGCCCTAGGCTTACAAACCATGAAACCTAGGCCAAGTCGGCCACGCATGCCATTGGCACATGCCAACATGCTCATTGGTAGTTTTTTCCTACCAAGGCCACGGCCCCGGCGGCCACGCATGCCATTGGCACATGCCAACATGCTCATTTGGTAGCTTTTCCTACCAAAGCCACGGCCCTAATGGCCACGCATGCCATTGGCACATGCCAACATGCTCGTTGGTAGCTTTTCCTACCAAAGCCACGGCCCTAACAGCCACGCATGCCATTGGCACATGCCAACATGCTCGTGGTAGCTTTTCCTACCAAGGCCACGGCCCTAGCGGCCACGCATGCCATTGGCACATGCCAACATGCTCATTGGTAGCTTTTCCTACCAAGGCCACGGCCCTAATGACCACGCATGTTATTGGCACATGCCAACACGCTCATTGGTAGCCTTCATCACCTAGCCGTGCCCCTTAAATGCACGCTGGTAGCCTAACTCGCAAACCATGCAACCTACCACCAAGGCATTCCGCACATGCCACGCACGCCACTAGCAGCTCTGGCATTGCCACTTGCACTCAACGTACAACCTACCACCAAGGCATTCCGCACATGCCATTGGCACATGCCACGCACGCCACTAGCAGCTCTGGCATTGCCACTTGCGCTCGAGGTACAACCCGCAACAAGGGCATGCCGCACATGCCACACGCGCCACTAGCAGCGCCACTTGCACTCAAGGTGCAACCAACACTCGAGATATCAACACTGGCGGGGATGCTTTCCGGGGTTTTGGTTTGGCGGTCACGGCTTACGGCGTACACTACGCTCACATTAAGAAAGCGTGAAAAGGAATAAAGCGGTCAAATAAATGAGGAAATAATGGTAAAAACGTTTTCACCCATTAACACCATGCGGTTACCACCTCCTCCCATTATTTCACCCTTTACTCTCTTCCTTCATGAGGCGAGGGTACGTTTCAATCTCGACTTGTATAAATAGGTCTTACCTATTTCCACCAGGACAACAAGTCTCGGTCGGGAGAAAAATACTACACTCTCGGAAAAGGCAACTTTGCAAGCTCTCCAAAAGCTTTCATATCTTGCAAGCTTCCGAAGCTTCCACTTTACGATACAAGTCGAGACACTACTCTCCCGGAACTATTCTGGTCTCAACACCTTTCTTTGCTTCCCTCCCCAAATCAACCCTTCTCCTCCACTTTGTGACCGAAGCAAGTGCGGAACGGCCATTTCTTGGTTTAGGCCGGACTTGTGCAGATTGATCTCTCGAATCTATAAAGTGCTCACGTGCGGCACATTTGTTTAGGGTTTGAACCAGTTTCTCACTCACCTACCCGAATTTACCGAAATCGGCAAAAACGATTTTTACCCATAAACAATTGGCGACCACGGCGGGAGGATTGATCTATCGGCTACAATGTCATTTGTCGATCTCGTTCTTCGACCCAGATGTCAAGATGGTAGGGAAGGCGACTCAATCAAGCGCAACTACCGGACAACCCGGTTACTAGTTGTAAAAACTACACAAGAAAACGGGGACTCGCCGAAGATGCTACCGGTGATTGGGGACTTCTTTGGCGATGCTACAAAGAAACCGCCTTTTTACATGAAGAGGGCATGTTCGCAAAAACCTATGAAGTGAGTAAATTGAATTGCGCAAGATATACGATTTGTTTTAGGTTCTTAGTAAAACCATTATACTGCGAGTATTGTGCCTATTGCTAGCACACACTTTCATAAAAGCAATATTCCTTTCCCAAAACATAATCGAGTCATATTATCAAAACCATTCATCCCAGAAATAATCCAATATCCTCAAAAGCTACCGTTGTCTACCAAAACTGGTCAAACCTTGAACCAGACATCCAGTATGTCTTTCAAAAAAAAAAAAAAAAAAAGAACCTAAATGAAAGTTTGAGAGAAACATTCAAGGAAAATCATCCAACGAAGTCTGTTCTTCTTGGAGAAAGTCAACTTTGCATCTTCAAGAGCCGCTCTCTTCATAGTCAACATCTTGGAAATCTTTTCGAGTTCTACCTCTGTCGTGCAATCTCCTCGGTGGAAAGGCTTTCGGTTGTTGCATCTTTCAACTTTTGGATCTCGGCAAGGCCTTCGACAAACCACGAGGTGTTGAACTCCTTTTCTACGCACACGTCGCGATGGTGCTCCCGATCGGCAATAACGTCTTGAAACGGTGTGACCGGTCACCTCACGCATATCCTCGATGGAAGATAAAGCCTCTTCCACACGCTTAACCAGCGCAAATCGACTAGTGACTTTCTTGGTTGTGGCCATATGTCCGTACTTCTCCCAGATTCGGTGTACAACGCCTCATGCTTAGCCGGCCACCTTTGAAACCGCCAACCAGACACATGACATGGATAAGGAACCAAGTACGGGGGATCAAAAATGGCGCTGCACACTGGCCTCACGACTCGCGAGAGGGTTTTCTTCCATGTCTCTGGAGCAACCATCGGAGAATCATCCACCGTTTGAACCACATCTGTGCCCGGCAATTGGCTAACTCCCATCTCAAGTCTGGCGGTGGCCACCAAGGGCAAGTTTCCGTGTGGCTCTACCCCGAGAATCGTCCTCCGAACCAGATTCCTCCTGCGAACTTGAGTGGACATTTTTCAAAAGAAGAAACGAGAAGAAGAAAGAAAAGAAGCGCGGAACTCACCGAACCACTTCCTAGAAAAAAGAACCGGTCTTTGCGGAGGAATCACTCTCACTTGTCGAACTTTCTTCTTTCTCGACTCATCACCGCTATGAGAAGGCTCGGTCTTCTTTGGAATTCTTTGAAGAAATTGCCGTCTCTGGCAACGTGCAAGAGCGTGAAAGCATTAACACTACCGAAGCCCTGGAAGAAACAAGACACATGTTTTCATCGAGAAATTCACGTGTTTTGAGACAAACCAATGAAGAAGCGACACATACCTGGTTATTGGAAGAAGCGAAAGACACGAGAGCTGTGGGAGGATCTTTTGAAACCGTCAGGAACCCGCCCGGCCACGATTCTTCGTTCTCCGTTCCTTGGCACAGGGACTTTCCGAGTTGATAGGCAACTTTCGCTTGAGATCTCTCAACATTGGATACTTCTTCAAAGCTGCTGGGAAGGTTTACAACGAACGTTCTCCACCACGTTATTCACAAAATCTTGGATCATAATAAACTCGTCGCACCAGAACTCATTATAGTCGAAAGTCGTCGAAGTTACTCTTCCGTTTGAAAGAAGGAAGGCGGATACCGACTCAAGGGCACTGGCATTAAGGGCGGCACGCAATGAATCCTTAGGGATCACCGGCTGGTAAGCAAGAGGCACCCCTTGATCGAAACCCATGTGACGAGCAGCACGGTCGATATTGTAAGCAGCTATCTGGAAAGACCCCATGAAGAAAGACGGCATATAACCGGACGTGCAACTTTGCATAAACAAGTTTTCACCAATGCTCAAATCGCCATGGAAGACAAAGACATGAGCGGAGCGCGAAGCAAAGGTGTCAATTTGAGTCACCGACCTATGGGCCCGGCTCCCATGGGCGGCGATTTCATACGACTTATCAAGAAGACTAACCAAGCTCACGCCAACTCTTGGGCCTTTGTTCACCCATCGAAGAATTCGAGAGCCGCCCCAACTCGCGGGAATCGAAGGCATCGGTTTCGGAGCATACTTCTCAAAGTGCTCCCATAGCGGACTTGCGAGAAAAGCAACATGCACATATGAATTCACTTTCATGAAACCATTCGAAACTCGCATGTTCGCAACTAGGTGATCCGGATGCACATACGGGAGCAGGAATAGCTTGCCAATGGGAAGAACTTCACCTTTTGCCAACTTCACAACAATCACTAGCAACTCTGGTCTTATCTCCTTCTTACCGTAACAAGTCGTCAAAAATGTCTCTAGACAACCGAGAGAGCCAAAAGTGCTGCAACGTGAAGATCTTTGCTTTTACTGCATTCGGGTTCCGGCTCGTCAGGAAACCATTGAGATATCCACCAGTTTGTAAAGGCACATTTCATCCTCTTCCGGACGAGAATCCTTCGACTTCGCAGTGGAGTCTTCCCGGCGAAATCTTCCAACTTAGCGGCAAGGTCATCCGCATCTTCCCTCACTTTGAGATAATTGGATTTTAAGATTCCCGATTCTAGGAAGATTCAACAAGAGAGCCACACTCTCAAGGAGAAAGTTATCTCACCCCATCTACATATGATCGTATGGGTGTCCGAACACCATACGGAGATGAAAGCAACCAAGCCGAGATATCCTTCCTAATACGGAGATTTCTTGAAGCTCGACGACATCAATAATCTGCGCTCGAGTCAAGTTGGTATTTATATGCTCCTTACTCACCATGAACTCAACCCATCTATCAAAAGAACGCAATGGGCTTTGGCACATCCACGAAATCAATATTGGAAGAGGAATATACCCCTTTATGAAGACAGAACCGTATGGTGTTCTCTGGGCGAACCGAACGTGTCTTCTTTTCATCTTTACCACCGGTTAACAAAATTGGCACGAAACACAGGTGATTTTTCCGAGCGGAGGCAAGTTTTTGGCGAAGAATTCATCATCCGTGTTCGGTTTGGAACTATGGACATCTTTCGATGAGGCGAAATTCATTCGGGTAACATCTTACCGGATTTCTTCATAACAACTTAGTAACAAGATATCGCACACGGAGAAAGACAAAATTATCTCACGACACATAACCGCAGCGCCCAAAAAAGGAAAGCCCGAAATAAAAAAAAAAAAAAGAGAGAAAGGGCGTATCATTCTTCGGGTTCAAAATTATATATGGAGCATTCTCTACGGGTTCAAAAATACACACGCAGTATTTTCTTCAGGGTTCAAAATTATATACGCAGTATTTTATACGGGCTCAAGTGCGTGTATCTTTCTTCGGGTTCAAAATTATATACGGAGCATCCTCTACGGGTTCAAAATACACACGCAGTATTTTCTTTAGGGTTCAAAAATACACACGTGATATTTTCTTCGAGGTTCAAAAATACACACTTGAGTATTTTCTTGAGTTTCAAATTATATACGCGAGTATTTTATACGGGCTCAAGTGCGTCTGCAGGTATCATTCTTCGGGTTCAAAATTATATATGGAGCATTTTTCTACGGGTTCAAAAGCTGCCTTGTGATATTTCTTTCGGGACCGAAAATTCATATATGCGATATTTCCTACGGGTTCGAAGTCATATGAAGCACATATACGGTATTCTTCTTCGGGATTCATATACGGTATTCTCTACGGGTTCGAAACGCACACGTTGATATTTTCTTCGGGGTTCAAAATTATACGCGTATTTTATACGAGCTCAAGTGCGTCTGCAATATCCTCCTTCGGGTTCAAAATTATATATGGAGCACTTTCCTACGGGTTCGAATAATATATGAAATATTTCCCTTTGGCGCATACATACAATATTTTCTACAAGAGGCACGCCAAGAAATTATATGCGCAATATATAAACGCCTACTCTTAGGGTTTACACCTACAAAAAAGGGAAACAAGAGAAGTACGGGAAGGCATACTTGGAAATTTGGTTTTCTTTGTGACTACTGTACGCTAGTAGGAAAGAATGAAAAGATGAAAGTACAAGATGAGAGAAAGAGACTTTATATATATATGCGTGAAGATTCTGGAATAGGGAAGGATTCCCCTTTGCCAAAAATCGTGCGTGTGAAAAATGGGCTCACAAGGGCGCCCAACTTCCCAACGTCGCCCAAGTTGCACCGGCCCCACCAATTGCACCGAACTTCCCAATGGCCGCCCAAGTCACGCTGCGCAAGCACGCACGACTTCCACACCTTGCGCCGGTCCCACCGGCTAGCACGCTCGGTTCCCAACTCACGCCAACTTCCCAACGTCGCCCCAAGCTGCACAGGCCCCACCAATTGTGTTAGCCTCCGATTTGTGCAAAACTACGGAGGCAAGGATTCTAAATCCTATTTATAAAAGGTCAGACAAGCCTCCTCAATTCTCTTTACGGTTTGTTGTTGATAGTTTGTCACCATCTTATGCTTACCCTGCAACAAAGCCCCTGTTTCGAGCTAAGAAGGGGACTTAATGTTGATGGTGGTTTTTAACAAGGGGTAAAATCGTAAAACCCCATGACCTAGTGTTACATAACACATTAACTAAGAGCATTTAACTTCGGGTGTAAATAATTAATAGGGGTATTTTTCAAAATACCCAGTTAGGGTTTTCGACACGAGAACCTAATTCCAAAACCGGCCCACTGACTGCGCACCATGGCAACAATGCCAAACCAAGCCGCACTGCTGCGCACCATGGCAACAATGCCAAACCAAAGCCGCTGCTGCGCACCATGGCAACAATGCCAAACCAAGCCGCACCTTTGCGCACCATGGCAACAATGTCAAACCAAGCCGCACACCGCAGCACCATGGCAACAACGCCAAAACCAAGCCGCACTGCTGCGCACCATGGCAACAATGCCAAACCAAGCGCGCATTAACTGCGCACCATGGCAACAATGCCAAACCAAGCCCGCACTTTGCGCACCATGGCAACAACGCCAAAACCAAGCCGCACAGCTGCGCACCATGGCAGCGACGCCAAAACTAAACTACATATCGCACTCATTGGCAACCATGCCAAACTAAGTCGATATGCCATTGCACATGCCAAATATAGCGCCCTAGGCTTGCAAAACGTGCAACTAGGTCAACATGGCCGTACGTGCCATTGGCACATCCCAACACGTACCACAAGCCATATTTCCAAGCAGCTATGCCATTGGCACATGCCAAATATAGCGCCCTAGGCTTGCAAAATGTGCAACTAGGTCAACATTGTCGACGTGCCATTGGCACATCCCAACACGTACCACAAGCCATATTTCCAAGCCGCTATGCCATTGGCACATGCCAAATATAGCGCCCCCTAGGCTTGCAAAACGTGCAACTAGGACGACATGGCCGTACGTGCCATTGGCACAGGCCAACACGTACCACAAGCCATATTTCCAAGCCGCTATGCCATTGGGACATGCCAAATATAGCGCCCTAGGCTTACAAACCATGCAACCTAGGCCAAGTCGGCCACGCATGCCATTGGCACATGCCAACATGCTCAGGTAGCTTTTCCTACCAAGGCCACGGCCCCAGCGGCCACGCATGCCATTGGCACATGCCAACATGCTCATTTGGTAGCTTTTCCTACCAAAGCCACGGCCCTAATGGCCACGCATGCCATTGGCACATGCCAACATGCTCGCTGGTAGCTTTTTCCTACCAAAGCCACGACCCTAATGGCCACGCATGCCATTGGCACATGCCAACATGCTCATTTGGTAGCTTTTCCCTACCAAGGCCACGGCCCTAGCGACCCACGCATGCCATTGGCACATGCCAACATGCTCGTTTGGTAGCTTTTCCTACCAAGGCCATGGCCCTAACGGCCACGCATGTTATTGGCACATGCCAACACGCTTCTTTGGTAGCCTTCATCACCTAGCCGTGCCCCTTAAATGCACGTTGGTAGCCTAACTCGCAAACCATACAACCTACCACCAAGGCATTCCCGCACATGCCATTGGCACATGCCACGCACGCCACTAGCGGCTCTGGCATTGCCACTTGCACTCAACGTACAACCTACTACCAAGGCATTCTGCACATGCCATTGGCACATGCCACGCACGCCACTAGCAGCTCTGGCATTGCCACTTGCGCTCGAGGTACAACCCGCAACAAGGGCATTCCACACATGCCACACGCGCCACTAGCAGCGCCACTTGCACTCAAGGTGCAACCAACACTCGAGATATCAACACAAACCGGGGATGCTTTCCGGGGTTTTGGTTTGGCGGTCACGGTTGCGGCGTACACTATGCTCACATTAAGAAAGCGTGAAAAGGAATAAAGCGGTCAAATAAATGAGGAAATAATGGTAAAAACGTTTTCACCCATTAACACCATGCGGTTACCACCTCCTCCCATTATTTCACCCTTTACTCTCTTCCTTCATGAGGCGGGGAGTACGTTTCAATCTCGACTTGTATAAATAGGTCTTACCTATTTCCACCGGACAACAAGTCTCGGTCGGAGAAAAATACTACACTCTCGAAAAGGCAACTTTGCAAGCTCTCCAAAAAGCTTTCATATCTTGCAAGCTTCCGAAGCTTCCACTTTACGATACAAGTCGAGACACTACTCTCCCAGGGTATTCGGTCTCAACACCTTTCTTTGCTTCCCTCCCCAAATCAACCCTTCTCCTCCACTTTGTGGCCCGAAGCAAAGTCCGGAACGGCCATTTCTTGGTTTAGGCCGGACTTGTGCAGATTGATCTCTCGAATCTATAAAGTGCTCACGTGCAGCACATTTGTTTAGGGTTTGAACCAGTTTCTCACTCACCTACCGAATTTACCGAAATCGGCAGAAACGATTTTTACCCATAAACACCTATACATCCTTGTCGTTGTAGACTATGTCTCTATGTGGATTGAGGCGGTTACGTGTAAGACCAACGACCATAGGGTTGTGATTGAGTTCTTGAAAAATAATATACTTACACGTTTTGGTATACGCGAGCTATAATTAGTGATGGAGGGTCGCACTTTTGTAATGGACCTTTTAGGCTTGATGAAGAAATATGGTATTACACATAAGGTAGCTACCCCGTGTCATCATCCATGAGACTAGTGGTCGGGTAGAGGTTTCCAATAGGGAGATAAAACGTATATTAGAGAAAACAGTTAATCCCTAATCGGAAAGATTGGTCGTCTAGGCTTCACGATGCCTTATGGGCTTAAATGCTGCGTTTAAGACCCCCATTGGAATGTCGCCTTATCGGCTTGTGTATGGAAAGGCATGTCATTTACCTGTTGAGTCATAACATAGAGCTTATTGGGCTGTTAAGCAGCTAAATTTTTCACTTGACAAGGCGGGGAGCCCATAGGAAACTCCGGCTCAATGAGTTGGAAGAGATTCGTATAGATGCTTACGATAGTGCTAAGGAGTATAAGAACAAAATGAAACTTGTGCATGATAGAAATATTTTAAGGAAGTCATTTTCTCCGGTCAAAAAGTTCTTACGTATGATACCCGCTTGCATCTTTTCCACTCGGGAAGTTCGTTCTCGGTGGACGTGTCCTTTTATTATTATGTTTTGTATTTCCTCATGGTTTGTTGAGATCGATACAGGACGGTAGTAGTTCTTGAAGGTTAACAGTCAGATATTGAAACCCTTTTTAGAGCCCTTCCCTACGGGTGATGTTGAGGAGGTCCCTCTGGAGGACCAGTTTACCCTTGATTGACCATCGAGGCGATTGTATGTTGTATATTAGTTTTGATTTCTCACTTCACCCCGGGTACTATCTTTAGACTTCTCTCTTCTTGATTCCTCATGTTACTTTACTTTTTGGTATTGCTCTTTCATTAGAAACATTGAGGAAAATGTTAGATTTAAGTTTGGGGGTGGGGAAGAAACTTTTGTTAGCTTTTAGTTGCAATAAATAAACTCCGAACCTAGAAATTTATGTTTATTAAGGTCGGCACTATCCAATCTAAGTGGATGGAAGCATCTTGGTTGTAGGAGTTGAGGAACCAATCTGATTAGATGGAAACATCTAAAGAGTCTATTCATAAAAGCACGAGCTCGGGTGTTAGAAAAGAAAACATGGTAGTTTCGCCATATCCTCGTGATGGAAACATCGAAAGAATCCCGATCACTTATTTTTCTTTTTTTCTTCTTACCTTTGCTAGGGTGAAATAGAGTGACTGAGATACCAAAAAAAAAAAAAAAAAAAAAAAAACAGAGACCACTAGACCAATAGGAATAAATACAATTAAAGTGACCCTTTGGTACCCTTGTATATGCCGGTGAGTTGACCTAGAGTTAGGATTATCGACCACTGGTTCCCTTGTATATGCCGAGTGTGTTGATATTAGTCCAGACTTGTATCTCGAGTCCATTAGGATAGGTTCACCTTAGTCAACATCATCCACGTTTTCTCTACATCCATCTTCTTAATCTATCCATGTGATTGGTTGACTCCAGGTTTATGATGTCCGAAACTATCTCGAGTAGAGCTCTGTCACTTTATATGAATTTTAGTATGCTTGAGTGCAAACTCGTGTACAACAATTGAAATTTCGCATCGGTACTTCCTCCTGTAGTCAATAAGTATGCCAACCAAGGAGATTCTTTAGTGCCTTCAAGGTTCTGCGTAGATAGCTAGGATGCGGGTAAAGGTTTTGTGGGTACACCTCTGGTAAACCCCTCAGGAGACAACACTCAGCCACTAGGGCCACCTAGCGGTTTAACGACTTCTTTGCACGTGCTAAGTGTAGTCATTTTATTAGATTTGCTCGGGATGGCAAATAATAAGTTTGGGGGTATTTGATAGACACATTTTTTGTGTACGAATTGTCCTCGGTGTCTCTATTGTTAGTGCTCGATTTTGTGCTTATTTTGGTATTTTGTGTGTGTAGGTATTTTTTGGAAATAATCATTGTTGGAAAAATCGCCTCGAAAAATGACCCGGAGCAACCTCGGAGAACACCTACTATTCGGACTCTCGGTTTGAATAAGGGACACCCAACTGATAAGGGGTATCCCCCATGGTTATTTACACCCAGGGGTGCCAGCTGCTATTTGCACACCCGTACATGATTAAGGGGAGGACAACTTCTTCTCAAATTTAAATCAGAAAAATGGCGGGAAAAAGCTAACATGCTACGGCAGATTTAGGGTTGGCATTTTGGACGGGGATTGAAGAAGACTCAACGGCTGGTAATTGTTGGGAAGACTTGGCTAGTCTTAACAGGCAAGGTATGGTTGATTTCGTCAGCTAAAACTGGCTAGATACTCGGTGAGAAGAAAACAGATAAATGAGAGATATTCACGCGATGTGATGTTGTGCTGAGAAGTTTGACTACGTACATTTGTGTATATCACGTGTTTGGAGAAATTTGGAGAGTTTTATCTAACTATAAACTCGTGAGAAGATACGTACTGAGAGGAGTTATTCCCGTGGAGGAGATAAAAAAGGAAAAATATATTCAGAGTATGAAGATTATTTTGAAGTTATTACAGATATTTCTTAGCTCTGCCATGTATAAATAGAGTTTGTTGGTGTAACAGGAGACGGAGAGATTAGGGAGAATTTAGAACAACACGAGTCGAGAAAATCAAGTTGCGGGATACACCATTTTCTGCTGCTACCAAGAACACCAAGAACATTAGACCCAAAAAGACAGTCGTTTATCAACGGTGTTAACGACAATTAGGTGAGGGTCGCGAGCTACGATAATGTGACATTTCATCTTTATCGTTCTTTATAACGAGTGTTTGCAACAATTATAAACGTTGCAAACACCGATTTTCATCTTTTTCTCCATTTCATCTTTTGTAAACACCCTTTGAGCAATAATAATGATTTTTGAGCGTGTTTCCAACATGATGGAGCGGCTAATTCTCTCACAACCAAGGCAATGAGGAAGCTATTTACGCATGAATAATTGGTAATTATTTATTTTCTCTAATTTATAATTTATAATTCACTCAATCCTTTGCTTTTAGAGTTTTTAATTGTTTGCAAAATTTTCTTCATTAGTTGTGATTCAATTAGATAGGTTATGCTTTGTTTAGATAATCTATGCTTAGGGGATACAATTAATTTTTGAGAATTTGTCTGATTATATGTGAATTAAGAAATAAGGGACTTAAAAGATAATTAGAGTTTTGGCTTATTTACCATAATTTATTCATTCATGTGTAATAGTGGAATCGGTGTCTTGGTTATTCCTAATATCTTGAAATCAAATTTTGAGTTAAGTTTTCTTTATTTTTAAGTTTTATAAGTCTAAAATCTATTGCTTTCACAAGTCTCAACGAACCTTTTACTACAACTCAATTGAAAATCACATCACTTCTTCTTTTGTATTTAAAGGAACTAAAGGAAATGAAAGAGATGCATTGATTCCCTTGCATTTTGTCTAGCTACAATTATCCTTCTTCTCTTTTATGTTTTGTCCCCTCTTTTACAAAAAGTAAATAAAAGATGACCTATGAGCAAACAATAAAGTGATAGTGATTTAAGACTATGCGACTAACTCGATTTGGAGAAACAGAAAAAGACTAATCAAATACATGTTATTATGGTTGAAGGACACGAGTGCATTTTATTTTTCACCGGACACCGTTGTTCACCAATAGTTAGCACCACCACTCTTGCTACCAAAACAGCTTTCGCCACTATTGTCCATAATGCCATAACGTTTTTGCCATCTCCACGACTCACCCGACTCCACCACGACCACCACTCCACTTATATAATTGTTAGCAAATCTAAGCATTAGTCAATAAAAATATATTTATATAATAATTAATGGAGTAATTTATTCATTATAATTTTTAATATGACATTTATTATTACATAATAAAATACTTATTGTAAAAAGTAATGAGACATTAGTGATATGATAAGTAAGTTTTGTCCGAATTAGATGCATTTTTAATCTCAATCACAACCATCACTTGTGAGAAACAACCACTAATAGTTTCATTAATGAAATTATGTATTTATTAAATTAATTAAGGAAATGAATTTTTAATTACCCTTTCATCATGAGCAATTAATGAGATACCAATTTAATGGGTGTAATTTATTTTTGGTGGGAGCATCCGTAGCCGTTGATTTATCTTTTGTGAGAGCAAATCTGGACCACCACTTACACAGGAAAAGTTATCCAAAGCTGTGCTATGTATTCTAGAATATCACAGGTTGTGCGTTGTATCGATCAATTAGGAAATCCAACCTTTGGTTATTGATTGAAATTTATTGATCCTTGAACACTGGTTTTTGGTACCGTTCAAGTTACTTCTCATATATTCAATCGGGCTTGCAAATTTCTATTTGCTGATTGCAGATTGAATTAAGAGATAGATATATAAATTCTTGTATATACTTTTCTTTAGATTGAGTACATTGTCTAGTTGATTCTCTAGAAAGTATATTGGAGTAAGTCCTCTCCAGTTGCCAAACGAATTTTTGGGTGTGGTTGTTGTACCCCGCATTTTCGAGAACCAAACGGTAAGGGGTATTTCTTTGTTAAATCCATATATGCTTTAGTCTCTCAACAAAGCAGATTACAATCACAATTAATCCCTCAACAAGTCTGGAATCATCTGTGGAAATCCAATACTCCTTATAGGGTCAAGCTCTTCATTTGGAAATGTCTTAAAAACGTTGTCTCAACTATGGTAAAACCAAGTTTTTATAAACAAGATGTTGAAACTCTCTGTCCTTTGTGCAAGCAAGCTCTGAAACACTAGAACACCTCCTAATCGAATGTCATATGGTTAGATCCATACGATTTTCCATGAACATCAATGTTAGCGGCATCCAATCTACACATGCTTCATTACGCTCTTGGATAATAAAATTTGGTTTATGGATTTGCGATTTAGAAATCAACACTCTTGGGATTTATGGTTATTACAACCATGATTACTTGTTGGCAAATTTGGAAAAACAGATGCAACAAAATCTTTCGTAACACAAATCCAAATATACTGAAGACAGTCAACAAAATTAAATATCTTGTCCATCAATGCTTTCATTGTTTTAATACAAATCAGATTGTTTCACATGTAGGTAGTATCCAAATGTGGAAACCTCCTCCTTAGTCATCTCAAGATAAATTTTGATGCTTCATATGACAATAACAGTAAAGTTTTTGGAATTGGTTTAATAATAAGAGATGTTTCAGGTACCTGCGGGGGAATCCGGGGTAGATACTGCTATGGAGGACTAAATGCTGAACAAACAGAATGCTTGGAGGTTGAAGAAGCTATTTTTTGGGCCAAGTCTTTGAGTATTTCAAATGTTATGTTTGAAACTGACTGTATAAATGTGGTGAAATCTCTGAATGGTGCAACCCTGTATGTACAGTTGGAGAATTAGGGTATTATCATATAAACCTTCTGCAAGATATAATTGGTAGTTCAATAAATTATGTAAGGAGATCTGCTAATAATCTTTCGACTTTTTTTGATACATCCCTCAAAACTATTTAGAAATCTTAAGCGATGTTGATGTACTACCTCAGATGTAATTTCTCTTATTAGTAATATATTTTGTTGTTGTGTCAAAAAAAAATAGTTTTTCTTTGGTTATCCTAGTTTATAGAGCCAATTAAAACATTGTTATACTTGTTGAGATGTTTAGCTAACTTGTCTGCAAGAAAATTACAAACCCTTTTAATGTAGTAGAAAGAAGATCAAGCAACATATTTTTCATAAAAATCACAAACGATTCCGCGCCACACAGTAAAATCACAAACAGTTCATAAAAATATATGCAAGCAAATCTAATTGAGTTTTTCTTTTTCTTGAAAAGCATCATCAAACATAATGAAGTTTGAGTTTACACTTGAATTTGTCAGACTACATTTAAAATTTGGATGATAAGACTCAAAGTGATTAAATCTTTGGGATGGGGTTTAACATTATCAAAGACTACTCTGCATCAAGATTTCAAATGTGCCAAAGGATAAAAGCACAAGTATGATATCTCTATGAATCATGTCTTCTAAACCAAGTAAACACCAATTTATGAAGTTTATATTAGCGCGAGGATAAAAAATAGGGGTTACAAAGAAGCAGCTCAGTTACATCAAAGAAAATACGTTTAGTAAAAATATGGTCAACATTTTCTTTTTCCATGTTATTACATGGAGGGCGGTGAACTTCAATAGGTATAAATCTGCCTAATCTTTCTCTGATAGGTAAACATTTACTAAGGGATTTCCAAAGGAACATCTTGACTCTAGGCATGACACCAAGGTTCCATATTGAGTACCAGTCTATTATGTAGTTTCTATGATTCTTATTGCATATATAGTTATAAACAGTACCATCGTGAGAGCCCAGCCATTTTATATGATATCTAGATTCAGTCAAGAGTATGAAAATATACCTGAAATATCCCAATTCAACATCCTCTATTTCCCTTGTTGAATCTTGTTTTCCCAAATTACGGTCAACAACCTTTGTTTCCCTTGTTGAATCTTGTTTTCCCAAATTACGCAACTCGGATTTCAACCACGATGACGGTCCACACCGATCTTCTCGGGATATCGAGAAACAGACAAAGCAAGGAGAATTTTTTGGTTGTCAATTAGTTTTTCGCTCGCTAGTCTCACCGTCCAGCCAGCTCGGAAAACGAAATCCAGTGCGATGATCAAGTAAAACAACTTATCAAAGAGAATCACCGAATCAAGATTTGGGGATCTGTTTTTCCATGTATTCCACAAGTCCCAACCAATGAAGACATCCCATCCAAATGTACCAATGGTATTGAGGACTAAGATAATAAGTCATAAAAGCGATTTATTATATGAACGAGTGTACCAACTACTTGCATCAGATGTTTGATGGCTGCAAAATCAAAAACACACAAATTATTGGTGTTATAAGATACAAGAGGTGTGCACGCGCATGGCGCGTCTATTTCCCATGCTTGGTAGGCAGATAACCTCACAACTTGATTCGGAGGAGGCAGGATTTTTAGCACTTTAGAACGGATTTTGCGGCCACATTTATAAGGTTCCAACATATCATTCCCATTTCAGGTCCCTACATATTTTGGTTATTCATTAAAAGCCCTCACAGACTCCCCATAGCTTACAAATTACACGAACTCTTTGACGATCAATGGTTGTGAATAATAGTTCAAACGAAATTTTCCTAGATCAATGGTTTAATTTTATTCCCAGTTCAAATTGGTTAGAGGATTCAATTTTCGTTGCTCCCATTAAAAGGGGGGAGATTATTACAGTATAGGATAAAAGTTTGGTATACTTACCATTAAGAAATTGAATATATTCGATTCTTTCATAGCCAATAACTAAACTCTGAATCATGCGATAGACAAAAGGTAATGACTTCACAGAAAGAAGATATTTAGCTAACTTGTCTGCAAGAAAATTACAAACCCTTTTAATGTAGGAGAAAAAGGATCAAGCAACATATTTTTCATAAAAATCACAAACAGTTCCAGCTACTGTAAAATCACAAACAGTTCATAAAAATTATACCATAAGCAAATCTAATTGAGTTTTTTTTTTTTTTTTTTTTTTTTTTTTTTTGCTTGAAAAGCATCATCAAACATAATGAATTTTGAGTTTAAACTTGAATTTTTCAGACTACATTTAGAATTTGGATGATTAGACTCAAAGTGTTTAAATCTTTTGGACGGGGTTTAACATTATCAAAGACTACTCTGCATCAAGATTACAAATGTGCCAAAGGATAAAAGCGCAAGTATGATATCTCTATGAATCCTGTTTTCTAACCCAAGTAACACCAATTTTTGAAGTTTATATTAGCAGCAGAATAAAAAACAGGGGTTACAAAATTTATTGTTCGGTCCTAGGGTGAATGTTACCCATTGATGCGTGTCGTAGGTGCAATCAAATTAATTCAATATTTCCACTCAATTAAAAATAATATAATGGAAGTCAAGTTCGTTCCCACGAGGAGCAAGTGATCTTAGTTGTAAAAGTTGTCACGAAAGGGGGGTGTAAAAGCAAAATAAAAATAAACAAAGCAATTAAAATCGAAAGTTGGAAGATGAAAGCAATAAGAGAGAAGATCAAGGAATCCTTCTTCGTTACGAAACAATGAATCAAGTTATGTTCTTTTCTACTTGTTATTAGTCACAAATTATCACCAACCGTAGGTAAAGCAGCTAGCTCGGTGCTAAACCCTAAATCCCTTATATCCAGGACACGGAAGTTCTCGACTACCGGATTCTAATCACCTAGCCACCTAGAATTAGCTCAACCTAGATGTAACTTGGCTCATGCATTAGGTTTTGTGAATTTCTTAGGTTGATATTAGTAGTTAGACTCTTAGCTCAAGGTCTACTTGCTAACGTTGTTTCTACACACAATTGCTCCACGGAATCCCTCCTCAAGGTCTCGTGTTTGCTACTTATGTAAAGAGTCAAAGAACGATTACTTATCCCCTAACTTTCACTAGCTTTAGATCGAATTAACAAATCAATTTAGTTGGCCACCCAAACAATCTATCAATCAATCATGAATGTCTTTAAGATCACTCTTATTAGTAAAAACAAGCGATAATTATGTGAAAAACTTCAAGATAGAATTTGAAAACAAAAACTCAAATCATGTTAAGAACTAGGAATTCATCCTCAATCAAAAAGAAATTTAGCTACTCATGTTTTTGAAATTCACACAAATAATAATAATTAAAAGAAGAAGTTTCAAATTCACACAAGTAATTAAAAGAAAAATCTTAGAAAAGCAAGCAAAAACACAAGTGTTGTGTGTGTAGAGAGGTGTGTAGAAGTTGTAGAAAACTTCTCTATTTATAGGCTTCAATATTCTCCAATTCTTCCAAGGATTAGAATCCTTTTCCTTTTGCAATTCAATTTCCAAATCAAGCTTTTTCTCAACTCTTCCACCTTCTCTTTCCAAATTTGAGTCCAATTCTCCATCGATTCCAAGCCCAAGTCTTCATACCCATGAGAGAAGTCCATAGAAAGTTTCGGAATTTTGCTCGTGGGAAAAGCGGGATTGTGGCGGATTTTAGTAGGAAAACGTCGCTTGGCCACTGGAAATTTCTCGTCGAGAGAATATTCGATGGAATATTCCGTCCGGTCCACCGTTAGGACTAACGGTCAAACGAGTCAACCGTCGGTCAGCCGTTAGTCAACGGTCAAAGGGAAGAAGAAAGTCAGCCAATGAGTGGTGGTCGACTCGGTCTTAATCGGTGAGTCACCGGAGTCAACTCGGAGTCGAAGCAGAGTCGGTGATCCGGCTCGGTCAAACCACTTTGCACGGGCCAAAGTCTTGTGATGCACAATCCTTGTGCTTCACTCAATACCTACTCGACCATGATGGCTACTTCCTCCTTTGCATCTTCATCCCCTCGGGCCATCACTGTCTTGCAAGCCTTGCCAGCGATGCACCGGCCAATACCACCAACTTTGCCACTTCATTTCAACCACTTCATAATTTGCTTCACGCCAATTCACAAACTCAAATCATGGCACCACATTGCTACGCCACCTCCTGTAACAACACATTCAACACCTGCCATTTTCCATTCATCCAGTGACACCAGCCTGACCACATATTTCGGATCCTACCAATTCTCTTCTCGGGCCAATTCTGCTCTACAACTTCAATGCTCATAGCCACCGTAATAAACTCAACTTTGAGCCATAGCTTCCCTGTAACTCTTGGCAACACACTTGCCTTTATTTCCTTTCACTTCCATGACCTCCTCATTTGAGTCTTGCTATTGCACCTGCTAGTTCCAACCCAGTCACACTTTCCTCCTGCCAAGCCTCACATTGCCACTGTATCCTCTCAACTCACTGCATTTCCCTTGTCCAGGCCACGGTCCCATCAACACCTTCTTGCATCATCGGCTGCAACTTCGAAGCGGCACCGGCCCCATCTTTGAGTCTCACTATCAGCGGCAACCTTTACGCCTATCCTCATCCAACTTCTCCACCATTTCCTTAACATCAACGGTATGAACTCAACCCGATACGGTATGGAGTTCAAACAACCAACACAAGCGACTCCGACATACACAGCACCAATTACTATCCATACCAAGACCATCTTGCTACCAGATTTAAGTTTAAACCCCAATTTCATTTTCCAATCCCAACTTTCGCAATACAAATCACCACTGACCCAAAATTCCATCATTCCAGACAACCAGCAAATTTAACTCAAAATACCATGATAACCCTTTCTCCTTCCTTTGACCAACGAGAACGAACCTAAATCAAACAACCACGAACCCATCTCTTCTTAAAATGAATCCATTTCTTCCATTGTGCTCAATTAATGGTGATATATCAACAACTTCATGACTTTCCCCAACGCCTTTAACACCACCTCAATCTTTGGAATCTCAACCCTAAAACCATCATCGATTCCTCACGGATTAGCAGAGACATGGCTGCTTTTCTTTTCTCACGGATCAGCAGATCTTCTCTGGCTGATTTCCCCCATCGATCTCAAAGCGGCGGCTCACTCTCGATCTCCGGCTCTTGATTCGCAACCACCACCACCATCAAATCTCTCATCTATGTAAAACCCATTTTCCAATTCGTGATAGCAACAATGAACTCTCCTTCCAATTAATCTCAATTTCTCGATCGATTTTGGTTTTCAACAACGGAAGCTATCGATTCCCTCTCGATTAACAGCAGCAGCTGTGCTGTTTTCTTTTTTTGCTTACTCTCAGGTGGAAAAATGATTGAAGAGAGAAATAACTCTCCTCGATATAGGTTTAAGTTAAATGGGGCGGGTATGGATCCGGGTACGGGTATGGGTCTACAGGTTCGGTTAGGGTAGATGGGCTTAGGGTATGGTTAGGGTAGATGGGCTTAGGGTATGGGTGGATTCAAACACCCACTAAGTACACCCCAAGTGCTATTCTCACTCACTTCTTTTGGATAAGGGACACCTCTTTGACCTCCCTTAACCTTGGTGGGCTCCATATAGTATTCCCTCCTTGGTGAAATGACAATTTTACCCTTTTGGCTCAAATTGGGTGCTTTCTTCTTCTTTTCCTCCGTGCGACTCCAAAGTAGCTATAAAACCCAAAACAAGCGTAAAATACATAATTTACAAGAAAAATAGCAAAGAAAGCATAAACTACGAGATAGTAAATACGGTGTATTCTACACTATCAAATTCCCCACACTTAGACTTTGCTAGTCCTCGAGCAAATCAAACTAAAAACTCACAACTTCAAAGCGTTCAAGCGTCACAAGCATCAAAAAGTTATGAGGACATAGAGTTTACGCATGCTAGTAATAAGAAATTAGAAATACCAAAGAACATATTCTCATTCTTGAATGTTGAGTGAGAAATAACCACACCATAATGAGAGAATGCGTGTTTGAGAAATCGATCAATAAGCATTTCGCCTCGACTCTGCCTCACCAAATAAGATTTTATGATAATTGCACTCAAAAAGACAGCTTTTTATGGTTCTCACATGTGTGCAGGTAGGAATGAAGAGAGAATTCTGCGACACGTTGAATGGTGGGAAGGATAACTTAGAAATTTTGAAAAACCCACATCTTTTAATATTTTGAAAAACCATTTTTCGACGATCTCTAAGAAAGAAATCAACCATATTTCGAGGATGAGATTACTTACTTACCTTCACATCCGATCTCCAATTATGATAACACCACTCTCACGGCATCCAATAGAAACGTCTTCCGCTCCTCGTCTTCAACTTCTTAGTCTTCGGTTTCAACTATTAGTGATAAACCCTCGAATTTCATAAATCCTTGACAATTTGTAACTCTTTTTACCTTGAATATCCTTGTCGCTTGAAACTTCCTTATATATTTTCCTTTCCCACGGCTTATACAAATATTTCTCTTGTTTTTTCTCTCTTTTTTTTTTTTTTTCTTTTCTTTTCTCTTTTTTTTTTTTTTTTCTTTTCTTTTTTTTCTTCTCTTTTTTTTTTTTAATTCACAAGAGAAATTAAATACAAAATAAACCATGGCCGTGGGAGAAGTATTTTACCGCTTGATTCTTCACAACTTGTATCGTCTTGAAATCATAAACTTCAAAAAAAATTTCACCTTTTAATTTTCTTCGCTTTTATGAATAAGTCTTCATACTTGGATATAAAATTACCTCATTGTAGTGTAAGTCTTCAACATATATGTAAAATCCGCTCATTTGTATGTTGCTTTACTTGTATTTGAAATTTGCTCTTTTTCTCGTTTTGTTGCTTTTAAACCTTAAACTTTTCCAACTTTCCTTGTAGATTTTGATGTCGCTCCTTGTTGATGATGAATGTGTTTCTATGGATCCGTTGTTGTCGAGAGAGAGAATGGTGCTAGCGCAAATCGAACTACAAGAAGAAGCTTTCATCCATGGACGTCACCCTCATGATTGACAAAATTAGCACTCAAGAGATCAAAGAGTAGTGCTTTTATTGGTGGGAGGTTGGGTAGCTCACCATTCTACCGGAATTAACGTACGGTGACACATACTCAAAAGAAGCTCTTTAGTAAATGGAAGAATTCAGTCGGTGCCTCTCATGATATGAATACGGGTAGTCTCCACTAATGATTGATCAGCAACTCTAATAACGCACTTCTCCTGCACCAAATTCGCATCACCGGCATGATTAAATCCATTATTTAACACTCAAACAAACAAGAAATCCGAATGTAGTTCTCTAACATTTCCAAGTTCAATTATGTCGGTCAAAATCTCTATGTAAACATACCTAGAAGTATGCTAGGGACTCTAAAATCTCTAAAAGTTGGAGGTTTTAAGTAAAACTTTTTTTTTTTTTTTTTTTTTTTTTTCAAATTTTTTCATTTTTTTGTAATTTTTGTTTTAAAAACATGCTTAACCACTCCCCCACACTTAAACCTTACATTGTCCTCAATGTAATTGAATCCTCCTAGTAAAGTCAAGGTGGGAAATTTTAACATGATAAGAAACAAGAAAAAGAAATAACAAAAAGCAAAAGGATAAGAAATACAAAACCGATGGGTTGCCTCCCATTAAGCGCTTGTTTTAAAGTCGACGGCCCGACTTAGCTCTTGCGAGATTCATTAGCCGGATCAATCTCTTTCACGGGAAAACATGATTTCACATCACTAGGGTATCGCGTTGTCTCAAAGATATTGAAGTGGATGAGTGTACCATCAAACTCCATAGTCAAGGTGCCATTTTGGACATCAATCTTTGTTCCGGTGGTGCTCAAAAAAATGGTCTACCCAAAAGCAAAGGTGTAGACTTGGAAGAATTCTCATCATTCATGTCTAAGACATATAAAGTCGGCCGGAAATACAAGCTTATTAACCTGCACCAAAACATTCTCAACAATCCCTTTCGGGTAAACATTAGATCGGTTAGCAAGTTCAAGAACTACCCGGTCTCTTTAAGAGGACCAAGATTCAAAGAATCATAAATCGAAGACGGCATAACATTAACCGATGCTCCCAAATCTAGCAAAGCTCGAGTAAACCTTGTTTTACCAATTGTGCAAGGTATATTGAAACTACGGGGTCCTTTAATTTTGGTGGGAGTTTCTTGAGAATAAACGCATGAAGCATTCTCCCCCACACTCATGACTTCATTCCCTTTCAACCTTTTCTTCTTCATGCACATCTCCTTTAAGAACTTTGCAACGAGGAATTTGACGAAGAGCTTCTATGAGTGGAATATTGACTTGTACTTTCTTAAAGATTTCCCAAATATCCATGTATTCCAAGTCTTTCTTTGATTTAGCAAATCGGCTAGGGAACGGGGGTGGAGTTGTGAAAGTAGGAACCGTCTCCTCGGGTTGATTGGTTGGAGACGTTTTATCCTTTGGTGCGGTTTCAATTTCCTCTTTCTCATTATACACCTTATCTTGTTGATTTGGTTGCTCCACTTGTGTCCCACTCCTCAAAGTAATCGCATTAACGCTCTCTTTTGGATTAACAAACGGTTGTGAAGGAAGTTTTGTGGATGATTGCGCTTTCAATAAGTTCACATCGGTCGCTAATTGCCCCACTTGAATTTTTAACTCCTTGATTGCCGAATCGGTCTTTTGTTGATTTTGTTGAAACATTGACGTAATACTTTGCATCATGACATTAAGCTTATCATCAATTGAAGATCCTTGTTCCTTTACTTGAGGTTGGAATTGTTGATAACCACCTTGTTGTTCATATGGATTAGGAGCACGCCGCTTGCTTATTTGCATAGCTAAAGTTAGGATGATCCTTCCACCGGGATTGTAAGTATTCGAGTATGGATCGTACCTTGGCCTTTGATTCGGATATAAAGCATTCACTTGTTCGGTATCATTATCCGGAATAATTACCGCGGCAATCCGTTGCATCATAATCTCCATGTTACTCATCCTTTGATCAAAATGTGATGATGAATCACTAACTTCATGCACTCGCCTAACCGTTGGTTCATCCCTTGTGTAGAATTGTTGCGAGTTTGCCGCCATACTTTCAATCAATTCGGTAGCTTGGGCCACCGTCTTGTTCATTAGTGCACCACCACCCGCGGCGTCAAGAAGAGACCTATCACTTGGGTGAAGAGCTTCATAGAAGTATTGGAGTATCATAGCATCACTAAATTGATGGTGTGGACAGCTTCCCACCAACCTCTTGTAACGCTCCCAACATTCATACAATGATTCTCCCACTTGTTGTTTCAATCCACAAATCTCCTTGCGAATTTGAGTAGCTTTGGATGCGGGAAAATATCTCTCGAGGAAAAGTTTCTTCATCCCATTCCATGTTGTGATACTTAGGAAGGCAAATAATATAACCATTCCTTAGCATTACCCGCCAAAGAAAACGGGAAAGCTTTCAACATTGCTCCATCCGCATTAGTCTCCGGTGGAAGCATAGCCATAATTATGGCATAAAAGTCCATAAGATGTTTGTTTGGGTCCTCATTCACCATGCCATGGAACTTTGGTAACTCTCTAATCAACCTAGGCTTGATCTCGAAGGTTGAGTTAGTTTGGATACACCATTGTTGTGTATCAAGCTTGTGAGAAGCTAGGTCCTTTAGTGTACGATCGGCCATTGTTTCTTCCTCTTTGTCCGAATCACTTGATGAAGAAGGAGGAAGTGGAGTGTTAACCGCTCGAATGAAATCCTTTAGTTGAGTCTCGGATCGAAGACGTATTAGACTCGGTCTACCTCCTTTAAGCATTCACCAAAGGTATAGCACCTGAAATAAGATTCTCACAAACTAAGTTAGATACGGTAAAGAATCTAACAAAGCAAAAAGAATAAAAACAACTAAAAAATCGCCCGTTGCTCCCCACAACGGCGCCAAAAATTTGATGCGTGTCGTAGGTGCAATCAAATTAATTCAATATTTCCACTCAATTAAAAATAATATAATGGAAGTCAAGTTCGTTTCCCACGAGGAGCAAGTGATCTTAGTTGTAAAAGTTGTCACGAAAGGGGGTGTAAAAAGCAAAATAAAAATAAACAAAGCAATTAAAATCGAAAGTTGAAAGATGAAAGCAATAAGAGAGAGAAGATCAAGGAATCCTTCTTCGTTACGAAACAATGAATCAAGTTATGTTCTTTTCTACTTGTTATTAGTCACAAATTATCACCAACCGTAGGTAAAGCAGCTAGCTCAGTGCTAAACCCCTAAATCCCTTATATCACCGAGGACACGGAAGTTCTCGACTAGGATTCTAATCACCTAGCCACCTAGAATTAGCTCAACCTAGATGTAACTTGGCTCATGCATTAGGTTTTGTGAATTTCTTAGGTTGATATTAGTAGTTAGACTCTTAGCTCAAGGTCTACTTGCTAACGTTGTTTCTACACACAATTGCTCCACGGAATCCCTCAAGGTCTCGTGTTTGCTACTTATGTAAAGAGTCAAAGAACGATTACTTATCCCCTAACTTTCACTAGCTTTAGATCGAATTAACAAATCAATTTAGTTGGCCACCCAAACAATCTATCAATCAATCATGAATGTCTTTAAGATCACTCCTATTAGTAAAAACAAGCGATAATTATGTGAAAAACTTCAAGATAGAATTTGAAAACAAAAACTCAAATCATGTTAAGAACTAGGAATTCATCCTCAATCAAAAAGAAATTTAGCTACTCATGTTTTTGAAATTCACACAAATAATAATAATTAAAAGAAGAAGTTTCAAATTCACACAAGTAATTAAAAGAAAAATCTTAGAAAAGCAAGCAAAAACACAAGTGTTGTGTGTGTAGAGAGGTGTGTAGAAGTTGTGAAAACTTCTCTATTTATAGGCTTCAATATTCTCCAATTCTTCCAAGGATTAGAATCCTTTTCCTTTTGCTATTCAATTTCCAAATCAAGCTTTTCTCAACTCTTCCACCTTCTCTTTCCAAATTTGAGTCCAATTCTCCATCAATTCCAAGCCCAAGTCTTCATACCCATGAGAGAAGTCCATAGAAAGTTACGGAATTTTGCTCGTAGGAAAAGCTGGGATTGTGGCCGGATTTTGGCCGGAAAACGTCGCCGCCGGCCACACAGAAATTTCTAAAGTCGAGAGAATATTCGATGGAATATTCCGTCAGGTCCTCGTTAGGACTAACGGTCAAGCGAGTCAACAGTCGTCAACCGTTAGTCAACAGTCAAAGGGAAGAAGAAAGTCAGCCAATGAGTCGGGTGGTGCGACTCGGTCTTAGTCGGTGAGTCACCGAGTCAACTCGGAGTCGAGGCAGAGTCGGTGATCCGGCTCGGTCAAACCACTTTGCACGGGCCAAAGTCTTGTGATGCACAATCCTTGTGCTTCACTCAATACCTACTCGGCCATGATGGCTACTTCCTCCTTTGCATCTTCATCCCCTCGGGCCATCACTTGTCTTGCAAGCCTTGCCAGCGATGCACCGACCAATACCACCAACCTGCCACTTCATTTCAACCACTGCGGTGTTTGCTTCCTGCCAATTCACAAACTCAAATCATCAGCACCACATTGCTACTGCCACCTCCCTGTAACAACACATTCAACCTGCCATTTTCCATTCATCCAGCAGCACCAGCACAGCCACATATTTCAGCTCCTACCAATTCTCTTCTCAGGCCAATTCCTGCTCTACAACTTCAATGCTCATAGCCCTGTAATAAACTCAACTTTGAGCCATAGCTTCCTGTAACTCTTGGCAACACACTTGCCTTTATTTCCTTTCACTTCCATGACCTCCTCCCTGAGTCTTGCTATTGCACTACGGTTCCAACCCAGTCACACTTTCACTCTGCCAAGCCTCACATTGCCCCTGTATCCTCTCAACTCACTGCATTTCCCTTGTCACAAACACGGTCCCATCAACACCTTCTTGCATCATCGGTTTGCAACCCAGAGCGACACCGGCCCCCATCAACGAGTCTCACTATCGGAGCCCAACCTTTCGCCTATCCTCATCCAACTTCTCCACCATTTCCTTAACATCAACAGTATGAACTCAACCCAATACAGTATGGAGTTCAAACAACCAACACAAGCAGACTCCAAAGATACACAAGGCGCAATTACTATCCATACCAAGACCATCTTGCTACAGATTTAAGTTTAAACCCCGATTTCATTTTCCAATCCCAACTTTCGCAATACAAATCACCATGACCCAAAATTCCATCATTCAGGACAACCAGCAAATTTAACTCAAAATACACGGTAACCCTTTCTCCTTGGCTGACCAATGTAACGAACCCTAAATCAAACAACCACGAACCCATCTCTTCTTAAAATGAATCCATTTCTTCCACTGTGCTCAATTAATCGGCTGATATATCAACAACTTCACTGACTTTCCCCAACGCCTTTAACACCACCTCAATCACTGGAATCTCAACCCTAAAACCATCATCGATTCCTCACGGATTAGCAGACATGGCTGCTTTTCTTTTCTCACAGATCGAAAACAGATCTTCTCTAACTGATTTCCCCCATCGATCTCAAAGCAGCAGCTCACTCTCGATCTCCAGCTCTTCAATTCGCAACCACCACCACCATCAAATCTCTCATCTATGTAAAACCCATTTTCCAATTCGTGATAGCAACAATGAACTCTCCTTCCAATTAATCTCAATTTCTCGATCGATTTTGGTTTTCAACAACGGAAGCTATCGATTCCCTCTCTCGATTAACGTCAATTTGTCTTTTTTTTCTTTTGCTTACTCTCGGGTGGAAAAATGATTGAAGAGAGAAATAACTCTCCTCGATATAGGTTTAAGTTAAATGGGGCGGGTATGGATCCAGGAATGCAGGTATGGGAGTCTGAGGTTCGGTTAGGGTAGATGAGCTTAGGGTATGGTTAGGGTAGATGGGCTTAGGGTATGGGTGGATTCAAACACCCACTAAGTACACCCCAAGTGCTATTCTCACTCACTTCTTTTGGATAAGGGACACCTCTTTGACCTCCCCTTAACCTTGGCTGGGCTCCATATAGTATTCCCTCCTTGGTGAAATGACAATTTTACCCTTTTGGCTCAAATTGGGTGCTTTCTTCTTCTTTTCCTCCGTGCGACTCCAAAAACCCAAAACAAGCGTAAAATACATAATTTACAAGAAAAATAGCAAAGAAAGCATAAACTACCAGAGATAGTAAATACGGTGTATTCTACACCTATCACCCATACATAATAATGTCATCCTCTTTAAACAATATCGAAATACCCTTTACTCTTTTATTTTATCTCTTTATGATTCCTCTCTACCCTTGATTCACGATGCCCCCCCGCTTCACATGATGTTTGGACTCATATGGGGAACATGCGGTTCATTTGTAAGGTAGACCACAGTTTTAAATATAGACATGGTCATGTGAGGGATACTTTATATGATGTCTTGTGGAGAGTTTATTTGACACAAAGAAAGAAGCCCCGTCAATTTTTTTGACAAACCCACTTGAGGGGAGATCAACACTCGGACAGCAGATGTTCTTATTTTTGGGTGGGCTAATGGGAAACACGCATGTGTTGACCTTACTGGAGTCTCGCCTTTAGTAGTAATTGGACATGGTACTTTTACGGTTGGGTGATCATTTTATGTCGTATGCGTCAAAAATAATTTCACTTTCCTAAAGTATATGATAAGAAAGAGTTCGTTTCCACAGAGAGGCAATTGTAGTTATTATGTATTCAATTTCTTAAAGTAACCAATTGGGGGAATTTCTGATTTTTTAAGTAATCAATAAAAGTAAATCAAAAACAAAATAAATTGTAGAAAGTAATCAATGAGAGAAAAATATTGGTCAAGGAATTCATCTTCAATCTTAGACATGTGCTTGTATATATGATTAGAATTACAATTTAATCTCTTTTATTATCAAAAGCCTAGAGAATCGAGAGAGTGTTTATGGGTGAAAATTATTCCTGTCGGGTTTGGTAATTTGGGGTGTGTGGATGAGGAATGAATCTAAACCCTAAACAAATGCACTGCGCGGTGAGTGCTTGTAGATTCGGAAATCAATCAGGCAAGTCCGGCCTAAACCAAGAAATGGCCGTTCCGGACTTGTTTCGGTCACAAAGTGAAGGAGATGGGGTTGATCTTAGGGAGGGAAGCGAAGAAGGTGTTGAGATTGTGAAGGTGTTGGCTTGCTTATGACTTGTAATGTAAAGCTGAGGCAGAAACATAGGATGCAAGCTATCGATTCAGGTGTTTTTTGTATTAACACTTGGTTTGTTTTTGTCCGGACTTGCTCTGTTGGTGGAAATAGGGAGGAGAACCTATTTATACAAGTCATTGAGCCTTATTCACGTCTCTCGTGGGAAGTGGAGGAATTGGAGTGATGGAGTAGTGGAGCCGTGTGCCGGTGCTACACGATCAGTCTTGCCCACTTCTCCTGTCATCACTAACCGTCCATAACTTCCTAACACGTTCTTGTGATGGCGCGTTGCCGCCACTGTAAACCGCCAGACCAATACCCCGATATGTATCCCCGGTTTGTGACATGATTGATGTTCTGGAATATGTGGATCGTGGATCCACGAAAGGTAGCATGTAATGCTAAGTTGAATAATGCGTTATTCGGAAAGTTGATACCTGTGAAGTATCGTGTGTATTTTATACCTTTTGCATCATGGTGTGGTAAAATGACGGAGATGACGCCTCATTGACCAATTAACTCCCGACCAGGGTTGTATAACCAAGCCAGTGAAGTTGGATGGGACGAGATAATCTTTGAGACACTCATCTGCGACCGTTAGTGGAATTAGGGTTTTAGAAGAGGTGCGCGAGCATCCCTCTTCAGCTCAGTCGAATCGACTTGGGATATGACTTTGGCCACCGACCGTACATGCGTGTAGACGGCATGACGGTGTAGGCGCCTATACCCATTACCTCACGAAAGTATGATCTGGGCCACTCAATTCGTCCGGTGAAGTTGAATGGTCGAGATCAATTTGTGACAGAAAACCGGTCCGCGATAGCCGCGCGTCATGCCCACTTCAGGCGCACGTTCCAAGGTGACCAATCTTGGTCGGTCTTGGCCGATCGGTCTGGTGTGAAGGTGGTAGGCTGGTGTTCACGCCTATACCTGAATATCCCATGAAAACGTGATCCTGGGCCACCTCAAATCGTCCGGCGAAGTTGAGCGGTTGAGATCAGTTTGCGGTTTGGGAGGTGTGACCACGCGAGTTTGGGCGCGCGTCTTGGAACAACCAGGCATGATATGCCTTGGCCGATCAGGTGAGGGGATAGATGGGTCCACGGTGGTCATGCTGGTATGACCGGACCTGCTTAATCTAATCTTGGACCCTCCATTCGTGTCGGAGAAGATGGACGCTCGTGATGCTCAAAACCCTAATTTGGGTTTCACGGCCGTGTAACCATGCTCTGTTTGGGCGCACGAATTAGGATAACCAACCATGGTTGGTCCTGACCGATTGGTCAGGTATGTAGGCGGGCCCACGGTGATTGTGTTGACATGCTCTGGGCCCTTTGAATCTACATCTACACCCTCCATCTATACCTGCGAAGATGGATGGTTGAGACTGTTTTGCGACACATGTAATATGCCGCAAACCCTAATTTAGGGTTTTCCGCTCATACTGCTATGGTTTGGACGTTTTGGCAAGCTAGGCCAATCTCTGGGGAGGCCGGCCATGCGGGTCCGCGTTGGTTTGGCGGTGGATATTCCATACCGCAGGGGTGATGGAATTGATCCGGGTCATCCAATCATGCTTATGGAGTTGGATGATCTGTGATCATATCCGACTGATACGATCAGTCCGGATGCTCAATCGGGCTAGTATAACACACCGAGAGGGGCTCAATCGGGCTAGTATAACACACCGAGAGTCAGCTTGTACGGGTATTTCGTACATGGTTTCATTATAATGCTTGGAGGTTCGTGTTGCTCTGTAAGAGCAACACTCAGTCGTCATGCCGCACTGATAATGAGTACGGGAAATACAAGGTGATTGCGCATTAATTAATAATGCTAGAAATTCACGGGGTATATGGGATTGTTGCTCCATGCTCCAACCTGGATGAATTTCGTGTATTCTGAGAATGGGATTGTTGCCACATGCTCCATTCTAGGTGAATTAAGTGAGGGAGTATCAACACTTATTGATGGCCTTATCTTTTACAAGATGTCACGCATAGTTTTACGGCTTTTACAATTTTAACCTTAAATGAAATTCCACCATCAACAGAGAGCAAGATAATCTATTAATTTCCTAAGTTCATCAACACACACATTAGAGATGCGTATGTGAATTCTACCTAAAGAATAACCTAACGCCTTGCGCTAATTAAGTTCAATTCCTAGGAGCATTAAGTTTTGAAATAGGCTAATCAATGTAATTGTCATACATTGCGCATAACAATTAACACAATGGTCAAACTCTACATATGATCACGAGAGTGTATCACTACAAACCGTAATCATATCGTGCTACTTGTATTCAGGGCTATCGCTCGATGAAAAACCCTAAAATAACTATGGAAAAGGATGCAAGTTCAATTAATTGGCCACTCAACTAAACAAACATCTAATCCTATCACAATACATCAATCATGTGATATTAAAACAGGGAGAGATGTCAACGATAATCAAGAGAGGAAACTAATACATAAATCAAGCACAAGTTTTAGAAATAGGACTACATCCTTAACCAATAATGAATAAATTAGCTACTCATAGCTATGGAGTTCATCACAAAAATATGAATTGAATAAAGAAGAAGATGAACAAAAGCAAACCCTAGTAGCTTAAACAAAAGCGGCTCTCTCCAAGTTCCAAGAATAAAAACGTGTTCAAAGTTGTAGAAATCTTTCCTTTAAATAGCTTTGCTTTCCAAAATTAGGTCAAGTCTCAAAGGTCCAATAGATAGAAGTCCACCAAGCCCATATGTGAGAAAAACCCATGTAGAAAATATGCCCCTGTTTATGGGTAAAAATCGTTTCTGCCGATTTCGGTAAATTCGGTAGGTGAGTGAGAAACTGGTTCAAACCCTAAACAAATGTGCTGCACGTGAGCACTTTATAGATTCGAGAGATCAATCTGTACAAGTCCGGCCGAAACCAAGAAAGGGCCGTTCCAGGACTTGCTTCGGTCACAAAGTGGAGGAGAATGGTTGATTTGGGGAGGGAAGCAAAGAAAGGTGTTGAGACCGTGAATAGTGCAGGAGAGTAGTGTCTCGACTTGTATCGAGAAAGTGGAAGCTTCGGAAGCTTGCAGAGATGAAAGCTTTTTGGAGAGCTTGCAAAGTTGCCTTTTCGAGAGTGTAGTATTTTTCTCTGGTAAAGAGACTTGTTGTCCGGTGGAAATAGGTAAGACCTATTTATACAAGTCGAGATTGAAACATTACCCTGGCCTCATGAAGGAAGAGAGTAAAGGGTGAAATAATGGGGGAGGTGGTAACCGCATGGTGTTAATGGGTGAAAACGTTTTCAACATTATTTCCTCATTTATTTGACCGCTTTATTCCTTTTCACGCTTTCTTAATGTGAGCGTAGTGTCTGGCAAGGTATGACCGCCAAACCAAAACCCCGGAAAGCATCCCCGGTTTGTGTTGATATCTCGAGTGTTGGTTGCACCTTGAGTGCAAGTGGCGCCTGCTAGTGGCGCGTGTGGCATGTGCGGAATGCCCTTGTTGCGGGTTGTACCTCGGCGCAAGTGGCAATGCCGGAGCGACTAGTGGCGTGTGTGGCATGTGCCAATGGCATGTGCGTAATGCCTTGGTGGTAGGTTGTACGTTGAGTGCAAGTGGCAATGCGAGTCTGTTAGTGGCGTGCGTGGCATGTGCCAATGGCATGTGCAGAATGCCTTGGTAGTAGGTTGTACGTTGAGTGTAAGTGGCAATGCCAGTTGCTAGTGGCGTGTGTGGCATGTGCCGATGGCATGTGCGGAATGCCTTGGTGGTAGGTTGCATGGTTTGCGAGTTAGGCTACCGGCGTGCATTAAGGGGCACGGCTAGGTGATGAAGGCTACCCATTGAGCGTGTTGGCATGTGCCAATAACATGCGTGGCCGTTAGGCCGTGGCCTTGGTAGGAAAAGCTACCCACGAGCATGTTGGCATGTGCCAATGGCATGCGTGGCCGTTAGGCCGTGGCTTTGGTAGGAAAAGCTACCAGATGAGCATGTTGGCATGTGCCAATGGCATGCGTGGCCATTAGGGCCGTGGCTTTGGTAGGAAAAAGCTACCAGACAAGCATGTTGGTATGTGCCAATGGCATGCGTGGCCATTAGGGCCGTGGCTTTGGTAGGAAAAGCTACTAGCGAGCATGTTGGCATGTGCCAATGGCATGCGTGGCCATTAGGGCCGTGGCTTTGGTAGGAAAAGCTACTAGCGAGCATGTTGGCATGTGCCAATGGCATGCGTGGCCGCTGGGGCCGTGGCCATGGTAGGAAAAGCTACCCTTTGAGCATGTTGGCATGTGCCAATGGCATGCGTGGCCGACTTGGCCTAGGTTGCATGGTTTGCAAGCCTAGGGCGCTATATTTGGCATGTGCCAATGGCATAGCGGCTTGGAAATATGGCTTGTGGTGCGTGTTGGCATGTGCCAATGGCACGTCACGGCCATGTTGACCTAGTCGCACGTTTTGCAATCCTAGGGCGCTATATTTGGCATGTGCCAATGGCATAGCGGCTTGGAAATATGGCTTGTGGTACGTGTTGGCATGTGCCAATGGCACGTACGGCCATGTTGACCTAGTTGCACGTTTTTGCAAGCCTAGGGCGCTATATTTGGCATGTGCCAATGGCATAGCGGCTTAGTTTGGCATGGTTGCCAATGAGTGCGATATGTAGTTTGGTTTTAGGCGTCGCTTGCCATGGGTGCGCGAGTGTGCGGCTTGGTTTTGGCGTTGTTGCCATGGTGCGCGGTGTGCGGCTTGGTTTGGCATTGTTGCCATGGTGCTAGATGTGCGGCTTGGTTTGGCATTATTGCCATGGTCTGAGTGTGCGGCTTGGTTTGGCATTGTTGACATGGTGCGCAGTGTGCGGCTTGGTTTGGCATTGTTGCCATGGTGCGTGAGTGTGCGGCTTGGTTTGGCATTGTTGCCATGGTGCTCGGTGTGCGGCTTGGTTTGGCATTGTTGCCATGGTGCGCGGTGTGCGGTTTGGTTTGGCATTGTTGCCATGGTGCGCGGTGTCTTGGTGGGTTTTGGAATTAGGGTTCGTGTGAAAACCTAATGCGGTATTTTTGAAAAAATACCTATTAATTATTTACACCTGAGTTAAATGCTCTTAGTTAATGTGTTACGGGTAACACTAGGTCATGGGGTTTTACGATTTTACCCCTTGTTTAAAAACCACCATCAACATTAAGTCCCTGCTTAGCTCGGAGCAGAGGCTTTGTTGCGGGGTAAGCATAAGATGGTGACAAACTATCAACAAAGCGTAAAAGAGAATTGAGGAGGCTTGTCGACCTTTTATAAATAGGATTTGGAATCCTTGCCTCTCGGTAGTTTTGCACAAATCGGGAGGCTAGCACAATTGGTGGGGCCGGTGCGGCAGGCGATGTTGGGAAGTTGGCGTGAGTTGGGAAACTGAGTGTGCTAGCTGGTGGGACCGGCGCAAGGTGTGGAAGCTGTGCGTGCTTGCAGGCGTGACTTGGGCGGCCATTGGGAAGTCGGTGCAATTGGTGGGGCCGGTGCAACTTGGGCGACGTTGGGAAGTTGGGCGCCCTTGTGGGCCCGTTTTTCACACGCACGATTTTTGGCAAAGGGGAATCCTTCCCTATTCCAGAATCTTCACGCCTATATATATAAAGTCTCTTTCTCTCATCTTGCACTTTCATCTTTTCATTCTTTCCTACTAGCGGCAGAGTCACAAAGAAAAACCGAGCCTTCCGTGTATGCCTTCCCGTACTTCTCTTGTTTCCCTTTTTATGTAGGTGTAAACCCTAAGAGTAGGCGTTTCTCTTTATATATTGCGCATATAATTTCTTGGCGTGTCTCTTGTAGAAAATATTGTATGTATGCAACCAAGGGAAATACTTTGCATATATTAATCGAACCAGGGAGAAAGTGCTCCATATATTATTTTGAACCCGAAGAAGGTTCTGCAGACGCACTTGAGCCCGTATAAAATACCGCGTATATAATTTTGAACCCGAAGAAAATACTGTACATGAATCCCGAAGAAGAATACTGTATACATGCTCCATATGACTTGAACCCAGAAATATTGTATATATGATTTTCGGTTCTGAAAGAAATCTTTGCGCGTGCGATTTTGAACCAAGATAGAAAAATGCTCCATATATAATTTTGAACCCGAAGAAGGATACTTTAGACACACTTGAACCCTTATAAAATACCGCGTATATAGTCTTGAACCCAAGAAAATAATGCGTATATAGTCTTGAACCAAGAAAAAATCTGCGTATATAGTCTTGAACCCGAAGAAAATACGCCCTCCTCTTTTTTTCTTTTTTTTTTCGGGTTTTTCCTTTTGTTGGGCGCGGTTATGTGTCAGGGAGATAATTTTGTTTTTTTTTTTGTGTGCAGGTATCTTGTTGCTAAGTTGTTATTAAGAGACCCGACAAGATGTTACCTGGAAAAAATTTCGCTTCATCAAAGGATGTCCATAATTCCAAACCAAACACGGATGATGAGTTCTTCGCCAAAAACTTGTCTCTGCTCGGAAAAATCACCCAGGTTTCAGGTGCCAATTTTGTTAACCGGTGGTGAAGATGAAAAGAAGACACGTTCGGTTCTCCCGAGAGAACACCATACGATTCTGTCTTCAAAAAGGGGTATACTCCTCTTCCAACATTGATTTCAGGATGTGTCAAAGCCCATTGCGTTCTTTTGATAGATGGGTTGAGTTCATGGTGAGTAAGGAGCACATAAACACCAACCTGACTCGAGCGCAGATTATTGATGCTGTCAGAGCTTGATGAAACCTCCGGGATTAGGAAGGATATCCAGGCTTGGTTGCTTTCATCTCTAGATGGTGTTCGGACACCCATACAATCGTATGTAGATGGGGTGAGATAACTTTCTCCTTGGAGAGTGTGGCTCTCTTCTTTGAATCTTCGAGAATCGGGAATCTTAAAATCCAATTATACGAAAGTGAGGTGAAGATGCGGGATGACCTTGCCGCTAAGTTGGGAAGTTACGCCCGAAAAAGACTCCTTTGCGAAGTCGAAGGATTCTGTAGGAAAGAGGATGAAAGGTGCTTTTATAGCCGGGTGGATGTCTCAATGGTTTCCGGACGAGCTGGAACTCCGAGCAAAAGCAGCGATCTTCATGTTGCAGCATTTTTGGCTCTTCTGGTTGTCTAGAGACATTTTTGATGACGGTTCGGCAAGAAGGAAATAAGACCGAGTTGCTAGCGATTCTTTGTGAAGTTAACAAAAGGTGAAGTTCTTCCCATTGGCAAGTTATTCCTCGGTTCCACTGTATGTGCATCCGGATCACACGGTTGCGAACATGCGAGTTTCGAATGGTTTCATGAAAGTGGATTCATATGTGCACATTTCTTTTACGCAAGTCTGGCTATGGGAGCACTTTGAGAAGTATGCTCGAAACCGATGCCTTCGATTCCCGCGAGTTGGGGGTTCCCGAATTCTTGATGGGTGAACAGGCGTCAAAGGTTGGCATGAGCTTGGTTAGTCTTCTTGACAAGTCATATGAAATCGAGTTTTCGCCAGTGGAGCCGGTCCATAGGTCGGTGACTCAAATTGACACCTTTGCTTCTGCTCCGATCATGTCTTTGTCTTCTGATGGCGATTTGAGCGTTGGTGAAAACTTGTTTATTCAAAGCTGCATGTCCGGTTATATGCGTCTTTCTTCATTGGGTCTTTCCGGATAGTTTTGCCCACAATATTGACCGTCTTTGCTCGTCACATGGGTTTCGATCAAGGGGTGCCTCTCGCTTGACCCGGTGATCCCTCAGGATTCATTGCGTGTCGCCCTTAATGCTAGCACCCTTGAGCCGGGTATCCGCCTTCCCTTCTTTCAAGTGGGAAGAGTAACTTCGACGACCTTCGGCTATAATGAGTTTTTGTGTGACGAGTTTATTATGATCCAAGATTTTGTGAATAACGTGGTGGAGAACGTTCGTTGTAAACCTTCCCAGCAGTTTTGAAGAAGTATCCAATGTTGAGAGATCTCAAGCGAAAGTTGCCTAGAAACTCGGAAAGTGCCAAGGAACGGAGAACGAAGAATCGTGGCTTTGGCGGGGTTCGGACGGTTTCAAAAGACCCCCCCTCGGCTCTCGTGTCTTTCGGTTCTTTCAATAACCAGGTATGTGTCGCCTCTTCGTTGGTTTGTCTCAAAACACGTGAATTTCTGCTGAAAACATGTGTCTTGTTTCCTCCAGGCTTCGGTAGTGTTAATGTTTTTTGCCCTTGCACGTTGCAGGAGACGGCAATTTCTTCAAAGAATTCAAAGAAGACTCGAGCCTTCTCATAGCGGTGATGAGTCGGAGAAAGAAGAAAGTTCGACAAGTGAGAGTGATTCCTCGGGCAAAGACTGGTTCTTTTTCTGGAAGTGGTTCGTTGAGTTTCGCGCTTCTTTTCTTTCTTCTTCTGTTCCTTCTTTTGAAAAATGTCTAACTCAAGTTCGCAGGAGGAATCCGGTTCGGGGGATGATTCTCGGGGTAGAGCCACACGAAAAACTTGCCTTTGGTGACCACCGTGGTGACTTGGAGATGGGCGTTAGCCAAATGCCGGGCATAGATGTGGTCCAAACGTTGGATGATTCTCTCGATGGTTGCTGCCGTAGACATGGAAGAAGACCCTATGCGAGTCGTGAGGCCAGTGCGGGCGCCATTTTTATCCCCGTACTTGGTTCCTTATCCGGGTCATGTGCTAGTTGGCGGCTTTAGCGTTCGGCTAAGCATGAGGCGTTGTACACGAGAATGGGAGAAGTACGGACATATGGCCACAACCAAGAAAGTCACTAGTCGATTTGCGGCTGGTTAAAGCGTGTGGAAGAGGCTTTATCTTCCATCGAGGATATGCGTGAGGTGACTGGTCACACCGTTTTCAAGACGTTATTGCCGACCGGGAGCACCATCGCGACGTGTGTGTAGAAAAGGAGTTCAACACTTCGTGGTTTGTCGAAGGCCTTGCTTTGAGATCCAAAAGTTGAAAGATGCGACAATCAAAAGCCTTTCCGCCGAGGAGATTGCACGACGGGAGGTGGAACTCGAAAAGCTTTCAAGATGTTGACTATAAAGAGAGCGGCTCTTGAAGATGCAAAGTTGACTTTCTCCAAGAAGAGCAGACTTCATTGGATGATTTTCCTTGAATGTTTCTCTGTTAAACTTTCATTTAGGTTCTTCTTCTCTCTTTTTTTGAAAGACATATTGGATGTCTGGTTCAAAGTTTGACCGGTTTTGGTAGACAGCAGGTAGCTTTTGAGGATATTGGATTATTTATGGGATGAATGGTTTTGATAATATGACTCTGATTATGTTTTGGGAAAGGAATGTTGCTTTTATGAAAGTATGTGCTAGCAATAGGCACAAGACGCAAATGAGTATGACGGTTTATTAAGAACCTAAAAACAGATCGTTTATCTTGCCCAATCTAAATTTACTCACTTGCAAACACGCCTCTCTCCAAGAAAGGAGGCTTTTCTTTGGTAGCATCACTTGATTAGTCCCCAATTGTTGGTAGCGTCTTCAGCGGTCCCGGATTTTACAGTGTAGTTTTAACAACGATAACGGGTTGTCGAGTAGTTGAGTCGGACTGAGTCGCAAGTCCCCAATCGTTGGTAGCATCTTCAACGAGTCCCCGAGTTTTTCAGTGTAGTTTTACAACCGGGTAACCGAGTCGTCTGGCAGTTGAGTCCATCTTGACATCTGGGTCGAAGAACGAGATCGAAGAACGAGATCGACAGTCTGACATTGTAGCCGATAGATCAATCCTCCCGCTGTGGTCGCCAATTGTTTATGGGTAAAATCGTTTCGCCGATTTCGGTAAATTCGGTAGGTGAGTGAGAATGGGTTCAAACCCTAAACAAATGTTGCACGTGAGCATTTTATAGATTCGAGAGATCAATCTGTCATGCAAGTCCGGCCTAAACCAAGAAATGGCCGTTCCGGACTTGCTTCGGTCACAAAGTGGAGGAGAAGGGTTGATTTGGGGAGGGAAGCAAAGAAAGGTGTTGAGACCAGAATAGTCTGGGAGAGTAGTGTCTCGACTTGTATCGAAAGTGGAAGCTTCGGGAAGCTTGCAAGAGATGAAAGCTTTTTGGAGAGCTTGCAAAGTTGCCTTTTCGAGAGAGTGTAGTATTTTCTCCTAACCGAGACTTGTTGTTCAGTGGTGGAAATAGGTAAGACCTATTTATACAAGTCGAGATTGAAACGTACCCTGGCCTCATGAAGGAAGAGAGTAAAGGGTGAAATAATGGGAGGAGGTGGTAACCGCATGGTGTTAATGGGTGAAAACGTTTTCACCATTATTTCCTCATTTATTTGACCGCTTTATTCCTTTTCACGCTTTCTTAATGTGAGCGTAGTGTACGCCGCAAGCTGTGACCGCCAAACCAAAACCCCGGGAAAGCATCCCCGATTTGTGTTGATATCTCGAGTGTTGGTTGCACCTTGAGTGCAAGTGGCGCCGCTAGTGGCGCGTGTGGCATGTGCGGAATGCCCTTGTTGCGGGTTGTACTCGAAGCAAGTGGCAATGCCAGAGCTGCTAGTGGCGTGCGTGGCATGTGCCAATGGCATGTGCGGAATGCCTTGGTGGTAGGTTGTACGTTGAGTGCAAGTGGCAATGCCAGAGCTGCTAGTGGCGTGCGTGGCATGTGCCAATGGCATGTGCGGAATGCCTTGGTGGTAGGTTGTACGTTGAGTGTAATGGCAATGCAGATTTGCTAGTGGCGTGTGTGGCATGTGCCAATGGCATGTGCGGAATGCCTTGGTGGTAGGTTGCATGGTTTGCGAGTTAGGCTACCAGCGTGCATTAAGGGGCACGGCTAGGTGATGAAGGCTACCAGCGAGCGTGTTGGCATGTGCCAATAACATGCGTGGTCGTTAGGGCCGTGGCCTTGGTAGGAAAAGCTACCAGCGATCATGTTGGCATGTGCCAATGGCATGCGTGGCCGTTAGGGCCGTGGCTTTGGTAGGAAAAGCTACCAGCGAGCATGTTGGCATGTGCCAATGGCATGCGTGGCCATTAGGGCCGTGGCTTTGGTAGGAAAAGCTACCAGCGAGCATGTTGGCAGGTGCCAATAGGGCCGTGGCTTTGGTAGGAAAAGCTACTAGCGAGCATGTTGGCATGTGCCAATGGCATGCGTGGCCATTAGGGCCGTGGCTTTGGTAGGAAAAGCTACTAGCGAGCATGTTGGCATGTGCCGATGGCATGCGTGACGTCACTGGGCCGTGGCCTTGGTAGGAAAGCTTCTGCCGAGCATGTTGGCGTGTGCCAATGGCATGCGTGGCCGACTTGGCCTAGGTTGCATGGTTTGCAAGCCTAGGGCGCTATATTTGGCATGTGCCAATGGCATAGCGGCTTGGAAATATGGCTTGTGGTGCGTTTTGGCATGTGCCAATGGCACGTACGGCCATGTTGACCTAGTCGCACGTTTTGCAAGCCTAGGGCGCTATATTTGGCATGTGCCAATGGCATAGCGTCTTGGAAATATGGCTTGTGGTACGTGTTGGCATGTGCCAATGGCACGTCGGCCATGTTGACCTAGTTGCACGTTTTGCAAGCCTGTGGCGCTATATTTGGCATGTGCCAATGGCATAGCGGCTTAGCTTGGCATGGCCGCCAATGAGTGAGATATGTAGTTTGGTTTTGGCGTCGCTGCCATGGTGCGCAGTGTGCGGCTTGGTTTTGGCGTTGTTGCCATGGTGCGCAGTGTGCGGCTTGGTTTGGCATTGTTGCCATGGTGCGGGCAGTGTGCGGCTTGGTTTGGCATTGTTGCCATGGTGCGCATGTGCGGCTCGGTTTAGCATTGTTGCCATGGTGCGCAGCAGTGCGGCTTGGTTTTACATTGTTGCCATGGTCGCAGCTTGCGGCTTGGTTTGGCATTGTTGCCATGGTGCGCAGATGCGTGCTTGGTTTGGCATTGTTGCCATGGTGCGCATGAAGTCGCGCGGCTTGGTTTGGCATTGTTGCCATGGTGCGCATGTGCGGCTTGGTTTGGCATTGTTGCCATGGTGCGCAGTGTGCGCGCTTGGTTTGGCATTGTTGCCATGGTGCGCAGGTGTGCGGCTTGGTTTGGCATTGTCGCCATGGTGCGCAGTGTGCGGCTTGGTTTGGGATTGTCGCCATGGTGCGCAGTGTGCGGCTGGGTTTTGGAATTAGGGTTTGTGTCGAAAACCTAACGGTATTTTGAAAAATACCCCTATTAATTATTTAAACCCGAGTTAAATGCTCTTAGTTAATGTGTTGCGGGTAACACTAGGTCATGGGGTTTTGATTTTACCCCTTGTTTAAAAACCACCATCAACAGCCCCAAAAAACTTTCGCCGGAAAACCGGTATTATGGTGGAAATTGGCCGGAGAAGTGACGGCAAAGTCCACCCTGGTCATAGGTCAAACAAAGCTAACCTGGGAAGTCAATCGAGTCAACTCGAGTCGATCAACTCAGCTGAGTCAGGGCCTAACTGGTTTGCCAGGCCAAAGCCATTTTCAAAAGCCAAAGTTTGTGTTGCACCGTGATGGTGCATCACTGCTTCACTTCCAGCCATAGTGGCCTGCACTCTCCCATTCACTTGTTGTAGATTTCACTTGGTTTCAATTCCATGTTCTCGCCATCGGCAGTAGCTTTATATTCTTGTGTACCACCAGTGCCTTCAGCTCTGCTCTGCACTTGTAATTCATTCTGCAATTTCCCAGCCAACACAACATCCATTTCAGCTACTCTGCCAACCCTTAACAACACAGCCTGCATCACTGCATTCTTTCATCTTCTTTCATGTACTGCAGTCAATCTTGCAGCTCACTGCAACACTTGAAGCAACAACCATTCATACCATACTGAGCTTCACTTCCTCTGCCATCAAACCAACAGTTCACAACATCTCCTGCCTCAAATCCCATTCATCTTCTAGTTGTGAAAATGCAACACTTGAACACTTGCCATGACCTTTTGCACTAGGACTGCCACCACCAGCTCTAATTCATGCCTGCATCTTCTAAAACTCGTCGATTCCAATGAACATCACAGACCATCATCTCATAGCACCACAGTTCACTTCTCCCAGCACATGTAGCTTTATCTTGCAGTCTTATCATCACCTGCACTGCAATACACAACACACACACCTCCATTTGAGCCGTAACTGCACCTTTAACGCCTCCAAGAGTATTGCAACTCCAGTCCCAACAACTGCAACTCTTCATCTTAATACCACCATCATAAACCCAGCTACACGAGTTCACATTCACTGAACAACACCAGGACAACCACAGTCCACCTGTAATGCCAATTTCAGTCACTGCTTCAACTCAGTTGCAACATCATCACTCTGTTATCTACAACCTGACTCCATCTACTTGTTCTTTCTCACTGAGTCTTGTCAGACCAAAACCCATTCTGCATTTCAGCTCACAGCTCCATAGTAGCATCACCTGTAGCTTCATCCTACAATGCCATTTCACAGCCAAATAACCTAACATACATCTAATACACAAACACCAATTCATTCGCATCACTGCCATCTCTTCTTTGTAATTCAGTTCAGCTACTGCAATACCAGCTCAATCTCCAACCATACTTTAACATCAGTTCCACCCAACAACCATTTAGTTCACTAAACCATCTCAGTCAGCTCCCTGAGTTCATCCTTGGCAGCACTGTTAACATCTCCAGCTGAACTGCAAGCTCCACTGTAGCTCACCACCAAAACCATGGCTAACTCATCTGAGCTGCAACCTCAGGATGTTGCAGAGGCCAACAAACTCAACGCCAACAGCTCCATCCAAGTCTGAATTACATACACATCAAACTCAACCACATCCATCTGTCTTCATAACTCATCAGACCCGATCATATTGCTTCAACAGCAGCATCTTCGCAGTCACTCCAGCTTAGTGCAGCCCCCATGTCTCGTTGTACGCACCCATTCCTTGCTCTGCATATCCACTTAGCTTCTCCTTCTTTGCTTCCAATTACAACACCTGCTCTTGCACAACTGCACCTGTAATTAATCTTAAACACATCCGACCTCTCAAACACCCTTAATCTCCAAATATGGTTCCACAATCCTGCAATTTCAATCTCAAACCCTCATCAATTTCTTCCTTGCTTCTCAGAGTCTAAACAAGTCTCGAGATGGCATAAACTCAACTCATAGACCACCTTTGTCTGATTATTCATCTCGAATGATCTTCATGGACAAAACCCACTCTGCTCCTGCCGAATTCAACACCAGCATCAAACCTCATTTATTGATTTATTTCGAGCCTTGAAACTCCACTAAACTACCCCAATTTCGAACCTTAGTTCCATCATCAAAACCTAATTTCTTCATAAGCCCTCTCCGATTTACAACTTCCAATTCTCGATTTCATATCAAACCCAACCTTTCTTGGTTTCTTATTATCAATCATCTGCTTTGCAATTCCGAGCACCTAATTGCTTGATTCAAATCCATGACAACAATATCAATTTCTTCCTTGTAATTTTATCTTTCCCGAACTCGATTAATCAAAGATCCCCTTTTAATCTTTCTACCGGCGATAATAGTAGCAGTAGTAGCAACAGTATTGCTCTCTTCTTTATGTTTCTCATTCGCTCTCAGGTGGAGAAAATGATTTGGGAATGATAGTTCTCGAATTTAGGTTTAGAAATGATTGGGGTGGATTTAGATACCCGGTCACTTCTGATAAAGGATAACCATATGGCAGCCCCTTGTTCTCATATGTCTTGTGTTTAGTACTCTTTCAAAGAGAGTTACCCCTTAATCTTGACTGGGCTCCGGATATCACTCGTCTGTAAATGACTAAATTACCCTTCAAGCTCAAAATGGATGATTTTTACTTCTTTTGCTCCAAATGACTCCATTGCACCTAATAAACTCAAAAGTAAACATAAAATACATATTTCACACGAAAACATATCAAAGAAAGCATAAACTATAGATATAAATGAAGGTGTTTATGACACCTATCATTGGGCAAGCAGCTCTAAGGGCTGCCTCAAGTAAGATATCGAAGCATGAGAAAGCGTGTGTTGATAATGGACATGCTTTTATTCCCTTTGCTTTTGATACTTTTGGTTACCTAGCTCCAGAGGCGGTTGGACTTCTCAAGAGAGTTCAGTAAAGTCATGCACAAGAATGTCATGACCTTGATTCGAGAGTTTATTTTTAAGAGGATAGGTTTTGCAATTCAAAAAGGGCTTGCGGCACAGCTTGTTGCTCGCTTGCCTTCCTTGTAATATAATTACCAAATAATCTTAAAAGAAAATAAATATGAAAATATTCATTCCATAAAAAAAAAAAAAACTAAATATCTCTTGAATTATAAGTCAAAAAATAATAAATTTCGTACATTGGGAAGCTCTCGACAAGATCTATACAACAAATACCACTTTCTCTATTTTCAAGATATTAATTTTTACGTTATCGTAGAGCTAAAAATCAACTATAAAATGAAATATTGTACGAGGTCATTGTACCAGTTGAATCGCTAGAACAAACTAGTATGGTAGTTCTCGAAAAGTGGGGGTCTAACAACCACACCCAATATTTCGTTCAGCAATCAGATGGACTAACTCCAATATAATTCCAAGAGAATCAACTAGATAGTCAGACTCAATCAAGGAAAGATATCCAAGAGTTATATCTCTTTCTCAAATCAATCAAGAATCAGCATGAATCAATCCGTGGCCCGATTGGTATGAGAATAACTTGAACGGTACTAAAGACCAATGTTCAAGTTTCAATCAATTTCTATCAACAACCAAAGGTTGGATTTACCAATTATTTGAACTACCCACAACCTATGATATTTCAATTATATAAACAAATATAATGCGGAAAAGAAATAACACAGACACCAGGAAGTTTTGTTAAAGAGGAAACGCAAATGCAGAAAAACCATGGGACCTTGTCCAGATTTAAACACCACATTGTATTAAGTCTGCATGACACTAGCCTACTACAAGTTAACCCTGGCTGGAATGTAGTTGAGCCCTAATCAAGTCTCACACCGATTAAGGTACAGTCGCGTTCCTTACGCCTCTAAATCCCAAAAGAGGACTCGACGCACTAGATTCCCTTAGCTGATCTCACCCACAACTAAGAGTTGCTACGACCCAAATTCGAAGACTTTATAAACAAATTTGTCTCCCACAAAAAAGTTTATTCTGATATATAAATTTGTCTCCCACATAAATACCTACGAAGTTTTGTTCCGTCTTTTGATAAATCAAGGTGAACAGGAACCAATTGATAATTCGGTCTTATATTCCCGAAGAACATCCTAGAAATATCAATCACCTCATAATAACTTAACTATATGGTAGTAGAAGAAGTTTTTGTGGAATCACAAAGAATGAGGCGAAGAGCTTTGTGATTACTTTTTATATCTTACCTATCCGAGATAAATCTCGAGCAAATCTTAGAGAAGATAGTACTCAATACGATAGAATAAGAAAGATCAGAACATGCAACTACAGAGAAAATAGTTAGGTCTGGCTTCACGAATCCCAATGAAGTCTTTAAGTCGTTAACCTATAATGGTTTTAGGAAAAACTGGGTTAAAGGAAAATCGACTCTAGTCGCAACTAGTATCATACGAAGTGTGGGGATTAGGTTTTAAAGTTGCTAGAGTTTCTCCCTTATATAGTATTTCAAATCGGGGTTTGATAGCTTAGAAACAAAGCAATCAATATTCATCGTTAGATGAAAACTCGATTTAAGATTCAAGCTAAGTTTGCTTAAAACCAAAGCAATATCTATCCACCGCTAGATGGACTTAGCTTGTTACACACAAATGAAATATACCTTCATTTAGATATGGGTAAGCATACCTAAACGTGTATATTGAGTTTCCAATAATATGATTAATCGAAGTTAGCCATATGAACACTTTTGAATTAACCACATTTATCTAACACTTCTAGATCAAATGATAACCAAATAAATCTAATTGTGTTACTCATAGAGTTGTTCAATTGTATATATCTCATAGAAGTATATAAGAAACAATTGAAGCGAAATCAGATCGATTCATGAACATTAAGCCACGAATTGCAAAGATTGCATTCCTTAATTTATTAATGTATTTGTTCATGATTATGAAAACATACTTAACCAATTTTAGAACTTAACCAACTAAGTTTGCAAACGGGTACGCAAACTATAGTTCCGGACTTTGGTCTTGTCCGAAAGTTCGCAAACCTAAGATGCATCTGTCGTCCGGACCTAACTCAGGTAGAACCGTTCGCATACTGGTATGCAAACTTGGTTCCCGGGATTTAACAGTTAAAACCGTTTGCATACTGGTATGCAAACTTGGTTTCCGGACCTGAATCATATTACAACAGTTTGCATACCGGTATGCATACCGTGTTATATCCAGACAATGTTTAATTGTTCTAAACTCTCATTTCAATCATTGAAACATCCTTAGATGACGACAATAGCTAGGGGTGTACATCGGGCCGTGCAAGCCAGTCCAAGCCCGATTATAGAACAGGCCGGGCCGGACGGGCTTGTAGTCCTTACTACCCATTAAGTTTAACAGGCCGGGCCGGGCCGGGCAATAACAAAAATTTAATGCCCATGGCCCGTCCATACCCGTGAAACAATACAGGTCAGGCTAGGTCGGGCCGGGCAGGCCTCGGGCCCAAGAGATAATTCAAAATTTTAAAGTATATATGTTTGTTTTTTTTTGGCTTGATGAATGAAGATATATACGTAACTCGTTCAAATGATAGTTCAAGCAATTCATATTCATTCTTTGTGAAATGTAATTGAGAATTTCTCTAACCCCAATAAATTGTCCACATATTAAATTTAAGTTCTTGAGAAATCCATCACACTAGTAGAAAACTTTATTCGAGGCTATTGGCAGTCAGGCCCAGCAGGAGTAACTAAACAAAGCACGGCAAAGCAACAGCTGGACTCCAATATTTGAACAAAAACCCGGTCCGCCCACTTATAATTATCGGGCAGGCCAGGGCCTAGCCATGACAGTGTCGGGCGCCCTTGGGCTCCTCCGGACCAGGCGGTACATGGCCGGCCGCGAGCTTCCGGCATTCTCTGTACACCCTTAACAATAGCTGTCTCACACAAAATATTAGCTTATAAGAAATTTTCAAGTGATCGAATGATCAATACGAAACATTCCGAGTCGACATCAAATGATTGTCTCACACAAATCATGTAAGATGTTTCAAGGTAATTTTCACATGATCATCTTTTGACTTATTATTTAGTTTCCAACAAATAAATTGTTTCTAACTAAACTCGTCAAGAATATGATGAACATAGATAAAGTAAAAAGCTTTCAACACATATTTCGAGAAATATATAAGCGAGTTAAACTCAACTCGAAATATCAAATGTGTATAATATAAAAGTCTATATAGTTATACGACTTAGTCTCATTAGGAGATAGAATAAAATAGACTTCTGAGTGATAGATAAGTTTTAGTTTCCACATACCTTTTGTTGATGAAGTTCCTCCAAGCTCTCCTCGGTAGATCTTGGTCTTCAATCGATGAATGTTGTGAAGTCTAAAGCTCAACTACACATTATATCCTAATCCGAGACATAGCTATAAGTATACTAGAAATCAAGACTTATAGTTTTGATCACCTAAACTTGACAAACAATCTTGAGATAGCAACGCTTGCGAGTTCGACCGAGTAGTGGTCTAACAATCTCCCCATTTGTCAATTTTAGTGACAAAACTATCAATACATATGGATTACAAAATAAATAAACTTTTTAGCTTCTCATCCAACATGCTTGATTTCCTTGGTTCTTCAACATTCCTTGAATTCTTCGTCACTCCAAGTACTTTAGTGATTCTGACCGTGTTCAACTCAGCATCATAGTTGTTGAAGTTCGTTAGCCATAACAATAAGAAAACAATTGTTCTCAATTATTGTTATACAGTGTCATAGTATTATTACACAACATCAAAGTTCAATTGTATCACAACTTTGACAATAATACTACGGTGATATGTATTCACTCCTCCTTAGTCAATACTTCATCTCACAATGAAAACTACTCCCCCTTACATAATGATTTGTAAACCATATGTATGTAGTGTGAACTACAAAATAATTTCCCCCCTTTTTGTCAATATAAATTGGCAAAGGTACGAAAACTAACGGGATCATAATGAAATTCTCAAAGAGATTATTCATGACTAAAAGAGAACATATCAACTTTGTTTCGATGATTTCACATAGTCGAAACTTAGTGTATTCATCAAGGAGTTTATAAACATACAAGATAACTCCTACAATATTCCCTGACGCACTCCCCATAAAGTTTTGGCAATTAAGAACTCCCCCGTAAATGTCATTCCCTAAAGAACAACAAGAGCGACCTTACTTTTACGAGAAAAGAATGATTTCTTTGGACATTAACAAATTACATGAAACATGAATTTGTATCCAAAAAACTCGAATAAATCAACCACAAGAAGACCTTAATGATTCATTTAATCGGAAATGCTCAACATAAGAAAACTTACGGAGCCATACAGTACTTTCACATAGAAGTGGATCAAGGAAAGATCAATACTGCGAATATTCAAAAGTTCTTTCTATCTTTTATTAATATTTGCATAAAGACATACTAGACTTAACTTTTGGCATATATGAGATAATCATAGTTCACGGACGTAAACACACATATCCCATAATATTTTTACAATATAAAACCAATAAAGATTAATACTGCAAAATCATCTTCCAAATAACTTAGAATTTAAAAAAATAAATCTAAAACATTGCAAGATGAAAATCGTTGGCAATTGATATGCGTAATCACAATATTTGTTATTCCAAACCCTAATTATCCTTCTTAAAATACAAGAATATATTCTCATAAGAAGTTTCCTAGACATTAAATAAATCTTAAAAACAAGACTGAAAGACTTAGACATAATCAGCAACCAGAGATCGAACAAAAACAACTTCATCAGTTGCTTTCTTTAGTTTAGTCTTCAGAAACTCAAGATTCTTTGTTTCAATTAAGTTGATGACATACAATTCCAAAATCTCGAAGAAGATTTCCAACCAATTGAGATGACATCTGAACTGGAAGATCGTTTTCATGATCAACTGCATGATAAGAAAGGCTATGAAGAGAGGGTTCTCATGAAACTCGATAACTTTGCCACCTTCAAATTTGTCTTCCTTTTTGCATTCATCCATTATGCACTTCATGATATCACAAGAGAATTATTGAGGTTACGGAACGAGCATATATCAGAAAAAAAAGGAATCCTTGATATATATATATTTACATAGGGAAACCCTAGGATCACACGTTTATCATTACAAACTTGCCGGTGTTGGAATTATACGTTGATTATGAAGCAGTGCATGGACGTTCGTGGTTATGAACCAGAATTCAAAACCAAGGAACCAATGAAGTTTATTTTATAAGCACGGTTTGACAAAAGATCAAAAATAAGTTCTAAACTTATGACAGAGTGTCTTAGCCTAAAGGAATTTAGAGCATAAGACATTTGTTGAAAAACAACAAGTCATTTATCTTAAAGGAAGAACAAAATGAAGTTTTTCAAAGTGAACAACAAAGAGTATTATCTCAAGAGTTATCGATCATTTATATTACTAAATGTAATAATTAACCGGAGCAGGGCTCAAAAGTAAGATGATCATTATTTTATTTCAAAATACAACAGAGACTACTTTGTCAAGAAGAAGATATCTTCTCGAGAATCATGTGCATCCTCACACGGTCTCAAAGAGGACGCACAACTCGTAAGTAGTCGAGTTGTAATTCGATGAGCATATTGCTCATCAAGGGTATTGACATTGTCAACTTTTCCTTTTTGAACAACATCAGAGAAGTCAATAGAGTTAGTCTCAAGAGAATCAATAAAATGAGGACAAGAGATACCTGAAGTTGCTGCCTTCCTTGCCTTCTTAATGCCACGCTTGAGTTTCTTTATACTGGTCTTGAGTTCCGAAACACAATTATTGATATGAATATACTTAGGAACGGTTGACACTTTTGATCCAAAACTTCCTTCAGTCACGGAAGAAGAGTTTCATGAATTTTTCTTACTCATTGGACCAACAAAGCAGTCATTTGTCCTTATAACACTATTCATTTTACAATTGTAAAAAGGCTTTGTGTTGTCTTTACAGGCAAGACTTGGCTCATCACAACACTTTTGTATGAAGATGGGACATATATTAAAATCAGTAATATGAGAAACAGGTTTGATTACTTCCTTAGACATCCAGATAAGAATGTTATGAAGTTTTTTATTCTGCAAACAAAAATGACATCTCCTTTCAAGGTGTCCCTTGTTTTCGCAATAGTAACATCTGAATGGAATGTTATTAATAGTTCTCATATGAACTGTCTTAGGAGGTTGAAAACCTTAAAGAACTTCTGTCGCTGAAGGTAATTTTTCACTTTTGCTATCGATTGAAATTTTCTCTCATTGAGATTGCTATTAGTACAAACAAAATCAATCTTACTACTACTTGGAGAGTCTATTCCTTCATAGCCCAAACCTCGTGTATCACGATGTTTTTTACACGTTTCGAGCATAGTGGATAATTTTGTTGAGCTAAGGTTAAACTATTTCAAGTTTTCTTCCAGCAGCTTTGACCTTGTTCGGAGCCGCGAAAGGTCGCCTCCAATTATTTTTCTCGTGAGAGAAAGACGTTTTTCTCTGTCATTAAAACAATTTTGTTGAGAGCTACATCTTTCTTGATTTAAGTTCTTCATTCAACACAAAGATATTTCGACGAATATTTTCGTGAATTCTTTGAACGCACATCTTCTTCACGAACTTTAAGAGGAGATTGTAAGAGATTATACCCACAATCATGAACCTTAAAGAGTTTTCTCATTTTCTTGTTTTCTAGACAAAGAGGAGTCATAAACTCAGTCAAGCAAGATGTTGACTTCTTTTTCTTTATGAGATGGTCAAAAAGCTTAATGTATTGCGAGACTTCCTCATCAACTTCGTGTCCATCATCTGAATCACTTTCATCTGAAAGACTATTCAACTGTTCATCTAGGCGTGTTCCCAGTTGTACACAGTTTCAGACAATGGAGAGGATGTGAGAGATTTATCAGGAAAAACAAAGCTTTGAACCAAGTCAGAACGTTTTTGAACTGGTGATGCGTTGTTTGAGATACCACTACTTTCCGTAGAGTCAGATTGAGGTCTGTGTGTGTTTGCCTGCTTTGATACCAATTGAAAAAGCGGGGGTCTAACAACCACACCCAATTTTTCGTTCGGCAATCTGTATGGACTAACTCTAATATGATTCTAAGAGAATTAACTAGACAGTCATACACAATCAAGGAAACATATCCAAGAGTTATATCTCTTTCTCAAATCAATCAGTAAATCAGCATGAATGAAACCGTGAACTGATTGGTATGAGAATAACTTGAACGGTACTAAAGACCAATGTTCAAGTGTCAATCATTTCTATCAACAACCTAAGGTTGGATTTACCAATTGATTGAACTACGCACAACCTATGATATTTCAATTATATAAACAAATATAATGCGGAAAAGAAATAACACATACACTTAAGTTTTGTTAACGAGAAACCCAAATATAGAAAAACCACGAGACCTAGTCCAGATTTAAACACCATATCTTGTATTAAGCCGCTTCCGACACTAGCCTACTACAAGTTAACTTAGGACTGGAATGTAGTTGAGCCTAACCAAGTCTCACACCGATTAAAGTACAATGCGTTATTTACGCCTATGAATCCCAGTAGGACTCTACGCACTTGATTCCCTTAGTTGATGTCACCCACAACTAAGAGTTGGTACGACCAAAGTCGAAGAATTTATAAACAAATTTGTTTCCCACGTAAAATTTTATTCGATAGATAAATCTTTCTCTCGTATAGTACCTCACGAAGTTTTGTTCCGTCTTTTGATAAATCAAGGTGAACAGGGAACCAAATGATAATCCGGTCTTATATTCCCGAAGAACAGTCTAGAAACAATAACTTAACTATATGGTAGTAGAAGAAGTTAATATGGAATCACAAAGAATGAGACGAAGAGCTTTGTGATTACTTTTTATATCTTTCCTCGGAGATAAATCTCGAGCAAATCTTAGAGAATATAGTACTCAATGATAGAAAAAGTAAGATCAGAACACGCAACTACAGAGAAAATAGTTGGGTCTGGCTTCACGAATCCCAATGAAGTCTTTAAGTCGTTAACCTATAATGGTTTTAGGAAAAACCTAGGTTAAAGTAGAATCGACTCTAGTCGGAAATAGTATTACACAGAAGTGTGGGGATTAGGTTTTTCAGTTGCTAGAGTTCTCCCTCATATAGTCTTTCAAATCAGGGTTTGATAGCTTAGAAACAAAGCAATCAATATTCACCGTTAGAAGAAAACCTAATTTAAGATTCAAGCTAAGTTTGTTTAAAACCAAAGCAATATCTGATAGGTGTAGAATACACCGTATTTACTATCTAGTAGTTTATGCTTTCTTTGCTATTTTTCTTGTAAATTATGTATTTTACGCTTGTTTTGGGTTTTATAGCTACTTTGGAGTCGCACGGAGGAAAAGAAGAAGAAAGCACCCAATTTGAGCCAAAGGGTAAAATTGTCATTTCACCAAGGAGGGAATACTATATGGAGCTTGACCAAGGTTAAGGGGAGGTCAAAGAGGTGTCCCTTATCCAAAAGAAGTGAGTGAGAATAGCACTTGGGGTGTACTTAGTGGGTGTTTGAATCCACCCATACCCTAAGCCCATCTACCCTAACCATACCCTAAGCCCATCTACCCTAACCGAACTCCGTAGACCCATACCCGTACCGGATCCACTCCGCCCCATTTAACTTAAACCTATATCGAGGAGAGTTATTTCTCTCTTCAATCATTTTTCCACACGAGAGTAAGCAAAAAAAAAGAAAACGACACAGTGCTGCTGATAATCGAGAGGAATCGATAGCTTAGTTGTTGAAAACCAAAATCGATCGAAAGTGAGATTAATTGGAAGGAGAGTTCATTGTTGCTATCACGAATTGGAAAATGGGTTTTACATAGATGAGAGATTTGATGGTGGTGGTGGTTGCGAATTGAAGAGCCGGGGAGATCGAGAGTGAGTCTTTGCTTTGAGATCGATGGGGGAAATCGATTTAGAAGATCATTTTCGATACGTGAGAAAAGAAAAGCAGCCATGTCTGCTAATCCGTGAGGAATCGATGATGGTTTTAGGGTTGATATTCCAGTGATTGAGGTGGTGTTAAAGGCGTTGGGGAAAGTCGGTGAAGTTGTTGATATATCGGCCGATTAATTGAGCATGAGTGGAAGAAATGGATTCATTTAAGAAGAGATGGGTTCGTGGTTGTTTGATTTAGGGTTCGTTACGTTGGTCGGTGAAGGAGAAAGGGTTCTTGTGTATTTTGAGTTAAATTCTTGGTTATGCGGGAATGATGGAATTTTGGGTCGGTGGTGATTTGTATTGCGAAAGTTGGGATTGGAAAATGAAATTGGGGTTTAAACTTAAATCGGTAGCAAGATGGTCTTGGTATGGATAGTAATTGGTCTTTGTGTATCTTTGGAATTTGCCTTGTGTTGGTTGTTTGAACTCCATACCGTATTGGGTTGAGTTCATCTTGTTGATGTTAAGGAAATGGTGGGAGAAGTTGGATGAGGATAGGCGAAGGTTCCGATAGTGAGACTCGGTGATGGGGGGCTGGTCTTTGCTACGAGAGTTGCGGCTCGAGATGATGCAAGAAGGTGTTGATGGAGATTTGTCTTTGTGACAAAGGGAAATGCAGTGAGTTGGGAGGATACAGGGCAATGTGAGGCTTGGCGAGGAGTGAAAGTGTGACTCGCGGGTTGGAGCTGCAGTGCAATAGCAAGACTCCAGTGGAGGAGGTCATGGAAGTGAAAGGAAATAAAGGCAAGTGTGTTGCCAAGAGTTACAGGGAAGCTATGGCTCAGGTTGAGTTTATTACAGGGCTATTGACCGTGTGTCAATCCGTCAAAAATAATTTCACTTTCTTACGCACTAAATTTAAATGAAGCACAAGGTAAGGAAGAGTTCGTATCCACAGAGAGGCGTTTGTTGTTATGTAAATTTCAGTTCCTAAAGTAACCCAAGGTATGTTTGTTGTTTAAGAAATAAAAAGTAGTTGAAAGCAAAGTAAATAGTTTGAGAAATCAATAAGGAGAAGATATTGGTCAAGGGATGGTATCATTCACAAACATGTATTTTCATCAATGATTAGAATTGGTATTTTAATCTCGTATTTACTAAAAGTCCTAGGATATCTTGATCGCAAGTATAACCCGTTAATTCCTCGTTTTCATCACAACCACATTAAAAGATGCATATGTGAATTCTTCATGAAAGCAACCTAAAGTGTAAAAGCACAATTAAGTTTAACTCCCTAAGAGCATTAAGTTTTATGGAATAAGACTCATCAATGCAAACGAATGTGTAAAAGCACTAGACGTTTTAACAAAAGTTATGATTCACTTGTGACTAATAGGATGTATCACTACAAGCACTAACCACAATTATGCTACTTAGAATCGTAGGGATAAACAACTTTTTCGTATTGAAAACCCTAATATAGCTCTAGAGATGAACACAATCGGATTGATTCCGGACTCAACCTAACAAGTTTTCAAATCTTATAACACTATTAATTGTGAATCACAAACAATAATTACTGAGACAAAACTAATTCATTGAATCAAAAGCATGTTGAGAAATCAACTTTTATCCCATAACCAATAAGATGTTTAGCTACTCATAGCTATGGAGTTCATCATCATCAATATTCAAATAATAAACAAGGAAGAAGAAGAACAAAACCAAACCCTAGAAGTGTAAACAAAAGTGGCTCTCCAAAAGAATTCCAAGCAAAAAGATATGATCATGTGTTGTAGAAAACCTCCCTTTTATAGCTTTTTCTCCAACTTCTAAAATTAGGTCTAGTCTTCAAAGTCCATTAGGTGAGAGTCCACCAAGCCCACGAGAATGAGAAACCCGTGTAGAAAATACGCCCGAAACGGTCGTCGGAATCCCGGTATTGTGGCCGGAAATCCGAGAGTCATGGGAAATCGGTTAAGGTGGACCTAAGTCCGGGCCCGGTCACCGGGTCAACGGGTCGAACGGGTCAATCTTCCGAGTCGGATCGGTCAACAAGGTCAGGCGGGTGGATCGGGTGGGAGGTAGTCCACGAGTCGAACATGACTCGAGATGTGAATCATTTGTTTGGTGAAATGTCGGGGCCTTGAGCCATTGCTGACCTTGCACGGGCCATATGCTTGTGAATAGCAATCGTGTCTTTGCAGCCAAAGACATTTCCAGCCATAATGGCTAAGCAATTCCACCATTCTCCTTTCAAGCCACACTTCTTGGCCTTGAACAAACGACACACGGATATACCTGCAACCTGTCTCGGCATCCTCTCCATTTGAGCTGCAATCGCAGCTTCAAAACCTAATGCCCTGTAGCCTATCTCCTCCATCCCCTCCTTGGCAACCAACACTTCCCAGTGACTCGTTCTCGTTGGCCCTGTAATCCATTCTAACGGCTTAGCAACATCCATGACAGCTCAAGAACCACCGCACTTGCTGTCTTGCCCGCAACTTCCACATAATTCCTGCTATCAAACCAACTCGATCCTGCGAGGCCCGTAACACAACCATTGCATTCCACTCTCTGCACCTGAAGCTCACCGACCTACACTCCACTTCACCACTCACACTTCACCTCAGCAGCTAACTCGGACCCCTTTTATGCGGCTCCACCAGCAACATCAAGTGCCTTCACATTCATCAGCACAATGATAGTTTGGCCATCACAAACCCAAGCCAACACCACCAAAGGCATCATCGGCCACTTCCACAAGCAACAATTGGCTCATAGCGAGACTTCATCATTCAATCCCTTGCACTTTGATTGCTCTCTCATAACTACAGCCTGACCACTATCTCACTTAGTCACAGCTGCCATCTTAGACACAACACCAATATCACTGCAGGCTCCATGCCAACTGTGCTTCATTTCAGCTTTCCCTAGAACAGCTCTGCAATTCCATTGTGACAATGCCATTGAAACCATTTTTAGCCATTTACAACCTGGACTTATCTCAATCAGTCCCACCATCACTTGCATATTGACACTGACAAATTGCCGGCTTAATGTAATTCAGATCACGGCTCCACATTAACCACCGGTACCCGATTAATAAACAGACAATACCTCCTATAACTGCCATTTTACGCCATCTTCCCGGTGTCTTCTGGGCTAAGTTACAAACCCATTTGTAACATCACAAGCCTTCGCCTCCAACTACACGCAATTGCTCAAAGCCTAATCATTTCCCATAACCTCCCGATTTAACAGCTGCGAGAACCCGTTCAATCCCAAAGCCAAAGACAAAATCTTCAAGGCCATTGAAGCCATGGGAGCAACCACCACCTTATGCACGTAACCATGGTATCATCACAATCTCAGGTCAACCCATCTTTTATTCATCAACCACTGCTCCAAGAACAAACCCATTCCTTCCAATTTCACAGGCATTACCACCACAAGCACCACAGCCAACACCATCAGAAGTACCTTGAATCAAAACCCCAACTCTGACTCCACCCATCCGAATTTAATCAACACACGAGCTTCTCCATGAGCTCAACCAAACCGGAATTACTCTTTCCTACCCCCTATTCATCCATTTTTTGCCTCGGCTTCAAAATCCATCCAAGCTTCAATCTCAATCTTTGGTCAAC